>JAECUM010009054.1:0-42363 GCA_016617855.1 Megalonaias nervosa
TGTGTGTGTAAAAGATGTAAAATGATATCAAAATAAATTACGTACATTGTAAAAGAAACACAAAAACATCAACAAAAATACAGGACTCAGCGGGGTATATCGTATATTGGGTTTACGACTAACAAAGGTTCTATTTATGTCTTTCGGTTTACCCGATAATTTAATGAAACATTTACAAGGTTGTCAGGTTTATCAATGGTATGCGTATCCTAGCCTGGCCAACATAACAAAAGCCTGGACTTCAGCGATCTCAGTGGTCGAAATTTCAAGTCTGTCTTAACATTGACTAATGAAATATATTAAACCCAGACTTAACTTAAAGATTTATGGAGATAAAACTGGGGCCTGACCAGAACCGAAACAAATTCAATGAAACTCCCAGCAGACACAGAGGAGGCTTCCCAATTGAATGTCTTAACCTGACTCGTCTGAGATATTGTTGATATAAACCTGCATACCCTGACAATAGAGATATTTTATGTACTAGTTAAATCTGAGCTTGGGAAGTTAATTCTATGACATATTTTAACATTCACTATACCCACCATGTCGGCCAATTCTGCGCGTCGGGTAATTCTGTGCAACGATACGACATTCCTGTAAACATTGGATCACGTGTTGTTTTTTGGTCGAATATCCAATTTGTATCAAGAAAGAACGATCGTCCTTTTGTTAAGGAAGTGATATTCATGAAGTGCACAAAAATATCTCACATTTCTACCCTAATTGCATATGAAACTGATTTCTAAATGTCAACATGAAGACCCACTCCAGGACCGTCTTGAACTTGTAACCCAGAAAATCCTATTTACTATTTATCTTTTAGAATCATAAAATAAATACATTATATAAAAGTTTGAAATGTATACATTAAAACAATACAGCATTTTAATCCAGGTTTCCAATTTTACAAGAAGTTGTCCCACACGAAGTTTTATCGTTTGTTATACAACATGTCAACTTGCCGCTAGAACGGAATTCTCAAGAAATTCCCGGCGTATAGTCTGTTTCTAACTTCTTTAGTAACTTTTTTTCCATAAACGAGAAGTTGTAAACACATTACATCCTATTAATTGTTGGTTCTCTTCAACATAATAGCTTATTTTATTTTATAAAATGCTGAATTTGACTAATATTTTTACACGATCAGTTTAGTTTGCTTAATATCTCTTGCCATTTACAATCATTGTTACGTTGAATTTAGTAAAACCAGATATAAACCTGATCTAATTACTCGACCGAAATGCTGACAGAAACAGTCCAAAGTAATGTATTTCATTTCCATAGCCCGATTAATAAACCTTACATATTTTCAAAGCTATGCGCAGAATAAGCCGACATATCGCGAGTCACGAAAACACAGGGGTGATGTCCGGTGTGTCCAAAATTAATATTATTTTGAACAGAATATTCTGGTGACAATTGCTTCTTTTCAAATGGTAAGCATTGCAATATTTTATTTTCGTCAATCGGACGAATTCGGTATGCGTTTTGCTTCAATATTGGTTACGGAAACCTTATGTGCGCAGAAATGCCCTACAGCATTGTATATGTTTATTGGAATTTGGATGAATTTGACGTAATTCCAGTTTAGCTCCAGTACTAGCAAAACATTAACATTAAGGGACGTTACGGTGAATTATACAAGTCTTAAGGTCTTAAGTTGTCTTTCTGCAGAAATGACCAAGCTAAATTAAATTTAAGTGGAAGAAATGTTTTCATACTCATTGTGCTAAATTACAGGCAGTTTTATCAAGTCCTATAGCAAAGAACAAGTCCAGAATATACATTACAGAATGGTTGTCTTGTGTAAGCTGTGTTTATGTTACATTGATGAATTACAAAATAAACATTTAGTAATTATTAATGAAGGGATAGAAAAAGGTCATTGCTCAGTATCCATGGGCAGTGAAAACGTAAAGGTGGGCAACCAGTTGTCTGAGAGTGAGAGCCCGACTGGACAACAAACGCTTGATGTTTCAAATTCAGTATGCCTGCCATGCTGAAAGGTCGCTAAAATTGTCTGTCTACTAAAATTAACTATTAAATTTGGAACTTAGACCCACGTGTTTGTATAATATGTAAGACTCCCATGATAAAATTTTAACAATCGAGTATAATTTTCAAAATTGGAATTACACTTAAAAACGTTTGGTTGCACGGCCATGTATGTGCGTATGTACTAGACTTTTCAGTCTACATAACAACCATAAGTTTTAGAAAAATGTGCATACTCCGGTAACAATTATACTTACTGAAGAAAAATATAGTCCCCTTTAGGTCTGTCCATGGCATTTAGGTAATATTAGAATTAAAATATATATGGTCTTTTAGGGACTGAAAAGTAATAAAAATATCGATAGACTTTTAGGGACTGAATGGTAACAGTAACATGAGAATATATGGATACCTTTAATTTGACGATTTCAACTTCATATTCTGATCCCAGACCAGCTGGAAGTCCTGGTGGTCCCCGGTCTCCCTGAATTAAACATGCATTACAAAAGTACAATTGGACATGCGTGGAATTTTAAAGCTTAAACATGCAAAGTCACGTGCAGTAATAAACGGAAAAAACCGGGCGTTTGCGATTGAGAACGGTTTCCATCTGGAGCTGTTCCCACTAAAAGATTCCATTTTG
This sequence comes from Megalonaias nervosa, assembly GCA_016617855.1. Taxonomy (NCBI): domain Eukaryota; kingdom Metazoa; phylum Mollusca; class Bivalvia; order Unionida; family Unionidae; genus Megalonaias; species Megalonaias nervosa. The sequence continues at coordinate 2,642 of JAECUM010009054.1, forward strand.
GTATTTCATGGCATAGTCCTGCGTCTATATTTTGGCGTGCAGGAAAAGCGTTAATTATGGCTATTTTGGCGGGCAGGTAAAGTGTAATTATGGCCATTAGAGTGGAAGATAATGCTCACAATATCAAAATAAAACAAATTTTCAGTATGTGCAACTCACAAATGGGTATTGCGAATGTGTTCATTTTAGAAAACAGAAAGAGCCTAGCAGAGCATATATAAAGCTCTATAAAGTGTCTGTACATTTCTTTACAATGTTAACATTTTCCTCATTTCAGAATATACAATTGGCTCACAAGTACGTAATGTAATTATCTGCCCAAAATATGTTGTATGCGAAGTAACATTTTAATAGCATCATAAAATTCTTTCTTCAAGTTTGTGTGCAACATAATGTGAATTTCATACATACAGACCAAACGAACAAACTTACCAATGCAACAAGTTATCTAACTCGATCTGCGGAAAATAACAGAGTAGCATGTCTCTGTTGTGTTTTTATTTGACAACAAAAAATGATATACATTCAGTCGTTCATCCCGCCCCCCCCCCACTTAGAGTACATTTCATTGACTCACTGACTGATAATTGCTGTTTAATGACACGAACATATATATATATATATATATATATATATATATATATATATATATATATATATATATATATATATATATACGAAAGTCAATTTAGTGTCAAGGCAATGGGAGTATACTACCTTTTCCAGTAATACACTACATCAGCCGACCCGGGCTTGTGAGGGGAAGGTTCCAACCCGTAACCTGCTGATTAGGGGTCCGGGACACCAACCACTGATATAATGAGACATCCCATGGTGCTTTCTATCTTCGGTAACAAGAGCACAATCACAAAGCATCTGACATAAGTTCATGCACAGTGCAATAAACATATCATGCATCTAAAAGCTCATAACATCGTCTTTGACATACCTTTATTGTTATTACTTCGTACGTTGATCCCTGTAATCGAGTTCAATATTATGTATTGAAAAAATGTTAGTGGCAAAGATGTTAATTAAATGTGTTAATTAAACAAAGGGTAAACTCTCCATAACGTATGAACATTTTGTAAACTGAAGTTAAAATAATATACATTGGAACAAATTAATAATAAAGTGGGATTTTTCGACTTTCGAGATATGGCAAGGAGACGACAAAGGTGAAAGGTATGAAATATGGTAAAGTGATGATGCTTGTGAAAGGCGTGAAATAGGGCAAAGTGATGATGCTGGTGGAAGGCTTGAGATAGGGAAAAGTGATGATGCTGGAGGAAGGCTTGAGATAGGGCAAAGTGATAATGCTGTTGGAAGGCTTGAGATAGGGCAAAGTGATGATGCTGTTGGAAGGCTTGAGATAGGGCAAAGTGATGATGCTGGTGGAAGGCTTGAGATAGGGCAAAGTGACGATGCTGTTGGAAGGCTTGAAATAGGGCAAAGTGACGATGCTGGTGGAAGGCGTGAGATAGGGCAAATTGATTGTGGTGTCCTGGGTCGCCAAGTGATCTAAACAGCTCGCCTTTACCGATCACTGCCATCCCACCTCTGTCCGCGTGGGTTCGAGTCTCTGGCTCGATCAATGTGGGTATGTGAGACAATTCACCAGTTAGCTTCCCGTGGGCTGACCATTCTTCCACGGGTTCTTCCTTCGACAGTTACACTAGTCGCCATGTGTAACCTATCGTCTGCTGAAAATGGCACTAAGCCAAAACAACAAAAACAAATAAGACAACAACAAACTGATGATTAAGGTGGAAGGCATGAGATATGACAAAGTGACAATAAAGGTCGAGGGTATGATATTCGGTAAAGTGATGATACAGGTCAAAGACATGAGATATTGCAAAGTGATGATACAGGTGGAAGATATGAGATAATACAAAGCGAGGATATAGGGTGTGTGTGTGTGTGTGTGTGTGTGTGTGTGACCATTAAAAGACTACCAAAAGACATTTAGAATTTGGTAATTGATTTAATTCGGATATAAAATGAACAATTAACCATCTGCTACCTGAAAACCATTATTTAGTTTCGTTACAGGAACTGATTCTTCAAGAATTGTTTTGTGTTAAGTTCAGTCTAGGACTATCGTGAACAGCTTTTCCGTGAAATCGTAATGAGAGAGAGAGAGAGAGAGAGAGAGAGAGAGAGAGAGAGAGAGAATATTTATTGCTATACCTTTAATGACACCACCTCCCCGAATCCTTCGTCCCCATTATCTAAACGTATCGATCTCTTGGATCCTATCTGGACGTAACAAAAATTTCTAGATGAGGTACATAAGGTAATTTTTGTTCAAGTGCATGCTTCCGGAGAACGTTGCCAAAATGCATTTTACACAGCAGGTACATAAAATGATTTTTGTTCCTCCATAGTTTCCGTTGTAGGTAGAAATAAAACTCAGTCGAAGCTATCCATATTATGTGATCCAATCACATTATATAATTATTTATTTGCTACAAATGAAGAATTAATATAAATCGAGAACTAAATTATTTGTACTTTCATTTCAGAGACGAGAGTAGGAATCCCTCGCCCCACCCCACCACCACCACCACAAACGCACCACCATGAAAAAAATCTAACATTTCATCGTCGGGTGGTTAGGACTGGTCAGATGGAGTAGAAATTTAAAACGTCACCCTTCGTTATAAGAGAAAATCTTTTCGTGTCATGATACAAAGAATCGACTTCACTTTATTTCGAGGGCGTATAAATTCGATTTACTGTGTCAAATATTAAACAGAAGATATTACAACGATGTATTTTCATTTTTGTGTTTTACCTTTACTTTGCAGTCATTAGTACTTCTAAATATTCAACTACCTATAATAGGAAATACGAGAGTCCATCTTACATTTCAAACCTTCTATGCATACTCGTATGGTCTTAGTTGACCTTCGGAACCGGACATGATGTCACGTTTAAGACGGACCTCAACACGAAGTCTAAAATATTGATATGGAAAACTGATATGGAATTTCTTAAATATCTCCGAAAATGGAAGAATGGTTAAGAAATTATAAAAGACCTTTCAGCGATATACGTGATATAAATTTTGATGTAATAAGGATAGGTCTCGAGCCTCTGATTATGTTCCAGGAAATTTTATAACCTTGCGGGCGAGACCACAACTTAGTTATAACAACACTACAGTGAACAGCATATGCCTGCACCGTGTTTAATAGGTATCCTTGGTTGAATCTGGAGATTATTGATCAACGGCTGTCAATGCCATTGAACTATACTCAATGTATGCGGTCTTCAACTAAATTTACTATACCGATTTATTATTAGACTAACAATGACCTTGACATTTTACTGTCTAACCCCAAGATCAATCGATTTCTTTCGTACAATTAGTGCAAGCTGTCCACAAAGTTTGGTCAAGGTGCTTATTATAGCACTTATGTTACTATTTAAAGCCTTTGAGTCACAATGACTAGACTTTTGACGTTGTAACCCCAAAATCAACAGGCATATTTTTGACCTAAAGTACAAATCCATCACAAAGTTGGTCAAAGTACGGGGTCTAAGACTGCAATTATTATGCAAAAATAAGTTTTCTTCCTTCAAGCAAACTGACCTTGAACTTGGCATTTTGACCACCAGAGCAATAAAGTGTGAGTCACCCATAAATGTTTTAGCCAAAGTTGATAACTGAGTGTTTTTGTACAGAAACTCTTTCTTTGTTTTAAATTTTCAGCCACAGTGACATTGACTATAGACATTTTGACAAAAACATCATCAAGCTTCTTTCCTTATCTTAAATGCAAGTCATCGAGAAAGTTTGGCCTATGTCTCTAATGTAGAATTATTGAAAGTTTCTTCTTTCACACACGATACCCTTGAATTCTGACGTTTTGACTCCAAAGTCAACAGACATCATCCTTACTCCAAGTGCAAAGTTTGGTAAAGGTAGAGTATAATACTACAGTTATTGGACTGAAACGAAGAAAGCTATTTGACAGAAGACGGGAGGACAGACAGGCGGACGTCACAACAATATACCCTCCACCTTCCTGCACGTGTATAAAATGCAAAAGGAAAAGGAATAACTCATAAGATCATATCATGACCAACACCATGTTATTATAAATTAATGACAAACGCCATGATAAAATAACTTACAGACCAACACCATGTTATAATAAACTAGTGTAATAAGTAATAGCAGTTTAGAAAGCAACGATAACTAATGGGTACTATTAGACGCATGTGTAGTGAAATATACTGAATTGCCAGTACATATTCTACAACAATAGGACACAATTTAGTTACAAACTATTTATCATAATTACATTCTCGTTCTCTTGTAAAAATGTATCTCATATCTATTCTGACGTTAACAAAATCAGTACCGAACAAAGCATCACAGGAAATAACCTTATCCTAACAGTCTTAATGTATTTTACGTATGCAGTCCTAAGAACAACTCTGACATTGGTGTAGACGGGGCGCTGTGACATTCTTCAGTATTCCTGGATGATAAGATGTTTTCTTCTTTTAAATTAAGAGAGTTGTTATCGACAATAGAAAGGTGTCATACAGTAGGCATAAGGTGAGATACATTTTCGCTAGGAATTTATGTAGATTGTAAAGCATTAGGTTCAAGTTTAAAGCCTGCATACTTTAGGGTATTATAAAGAGGATAATTAGCTTTTAAAAGTGAAAATGCATTTAATAAGATACATTATTGCTCGTATTAAATGAAAATTTACTTTGATTTGAATGAAGCAACAAACAATGAATTATGTCGGTCTTAATAGAATTGTTTGAAAGAAAGAGTTGCAAAACACTGAATGTATTTCAAGGATTCTAAAATCAATTTTAAAATGATAAATACATTCACTATTACTAACTCTTCAAGCGGCGATAACAAGCAATATGGTATAAAAGAAGTCTTGAAAACGTGATATTAAAACCGTGGAGCTACATAGCTATAAAAATAAATATTTTTTTTTATATTATCAGGGTGTTAGACAAGGCGGTATATGCATGAGGTTTAAACAGACGAATAGCAATGCTAGTACCTAAAACTAACCCAACCAGAAACAATGTTACTTGTGACATACCCATAAAGAGACAATATTACTATTAACTTACTCAAATAAAGAAAATGTTACTACTGAGTAACCCAATAAAGACAGTGTTACTATTGCTTTCCAGTAGATGCCTGAAATATGTTTAATATATGCTTTTCGATTGTGATCACTTATACCATTCCAACCCTGGGTAGTTTCATGTCGGGTGTTTCTTGGGATAGTATTCAATCATCCACCATAGAATGTGCCATTAATTCATTACTACATGAAGAGCCCATTCTTACTGTTCTAAAAGCAAACAAATGAGACCGCTAGATACCAGAACTATCTTAAAACCTTTGAAGACAGACTGGTAGACATGAACTTATATTTTCAGTGAAAATTAAGCACTCACATAATAAGGAAGTAAGCTGGGGATTCATATTTGTTTCCTATTGACAAACATGAATAACCACAGGAAAGTTAAATCAAATATAAACCTTACATTTCCTTCATTTGAACGCCGATTTAGAAACAAATATGGGATGTGAAAGAATACCATGTATGTTGTTATGAATATCTATATTTTTTGTAACTCCTGGTACATGATTTTATCTAATTTTTGTAATATTTATTCATGGCTGTAAATTGTAGTGATTATCTTTAGTTAGATTTTGCCTACGTGACTACGGCCTGTTTCAGGAATATTAAGAGCGCAAGATTACATAGGATCTATCAATAGATGTTTACGCATGTGTTGACCAATGCTAATAATAATCTTAATAATAAGACTTGTTCACGAATTTGGGTTAATTTCTCATTTCCTGGTGGGATTTGGAATGTTCTAGAAGAATTAAATAATATCCCATTGGATGGGCTAGGTCACATGCATAGGTATTTCGAAATATTTATTGAGTAGTATGATCTGTCACTTGTGGGTAAGTTGTGAATATATTTGCAATAGAAGGTGTATGTAAGGAGAAAACCAAGCAATCAGATTTATTCATATTTTGGAGCCAATCTTATTTCTTGTGTTCTGTTGTAACATCAATCTGCAGACGTGTTTTATGTTGTGCTTCATATTATTTGAGAGGGAAAACTCTTGTTTGGACAATTCAGTGGAAATAGAAAGTGCTCATTTTCTGGACTATAATATTATTCTGGAAATATTGTCAATTATTCAAAGGAGTTATGGACAACACAATTTTGACAACGTCACAATTCTTGGTGGACCAGAACATTTCCAGTTCTGAATTTTATACGGAACTTTTCAATTCATTTGGACATTAATATAACTCTTTCAGGATTATTTTGAATTCATTTCATAATACTGTAAGTTCCTCTCACGTTTTCATTTATAACTTTGATAATTAAATTATTTGTTAAGTTTTACATAACTCGTTGATTTTGCTTCTTTCTGTTACTTAGTTTATGACCATATAATCATAACAATATCAAGTTAGTTTATATTAAAAGGCTTAAAACATCAGTGACAGAAAGAAGCTTATCTTTTATTCAGGCAGATTCGCAAAACTTCAGAAATTTTCATGTCTTAGAGTCTACATAATGGCGCAAATGTGTGTGTGTGTCATAAGTTAAATAAAATATCCGAGAAACTGAATCCTGTCATATGAATATTCTATTGAACCAGTGAGTCGAAATTATGTATATTTCATTTGTGTGTCTGTATATCTCAAAACGTTTAGTGGCTGTGTCTATCTATTGGAATACGACATTGTAATTTGTTTCGCAACTAAAAAGGTTCGAAACGACGCTTATCCTAATAGGCTATCAAACCTTTGACCCCGTAAGTCCGTCATATCCCGGAAGTCCAGGCTCTCCCTTCTCTCCCTTGCCTCCAGCCTCTCCCTAAAAGGTAGTATATATATATATATATATATATATATATATATATATATATATATATATATGTATATATATATATATATATATATATATAAATGACAACAGTTCACAAGTCTCTGTTTCTTTTTAGTTGTCTACATACCTAAATTTTAAATTATATTTATATACATAACTCATGTTTCGCTGGATTATCTTAACGTGAGAACAAGCTACTACCATATGGTCAATATACTTGCCATTTTATTTCTAAACAATAAGTCACTATCTGTGCTCAGTCAAATGAACATCTTTTGGGATGGTTATTGCGTCTCCTTGTTATAATTTTCCAAACAGCATCAAGCATGCTTTTATCCATTACGCTTCCTGACATAAGTTCAATAATTACTTTTAAATACCTAAATAACTGGCTTATGGCTAACAGTATTGATTACATTAATTGTCTACACTACATAAATAACGTTAGATGCACTCAAAATTCTCAAATGAAAACAGCAGCAGTAAATTTGTACAGCATTACCGTTTGTTTTTTAAATTCACATTCCTTCGTGTAATTATTCTCATTATTATTGTTCTCAAAATAGCTTATACAAGAAAGTGATTCTTTTGGTAAAATTAAATGGAATCCATGTAAAGTACAAACTAGTACACCTACCTGTTCCCCTTTTAATCCCTTCGGACCCGGTAAGCCCTGTAAATAGACACACAATTAAGTCTTTTACAAAATTCACAACATGGACAGTTTCAATTATTAATAATATTGTTATTATATTTAATTTGTATTATTTGTTGGCTTTTCTTAATGATTATATGTTATATACATTTGTATTTAGTACTTGACCTTGAATTCACTGTGTACCTGGCCAGGGACATAAATAACATAATGCATATCAAATATTTATGCGTGTGAATTAAATGTTCAGATCATTATTACTGTAAACATGTTAACCTGAATTTGAGTTAAAAGTCTTGATTCTGACAATAGAATCTCCTAGAATGGAAAATTCCTTTAAGTGACAGAGTAGTTTCAGAAAATGATACTTGCGACCTATTTCAAGTAGAGGGTTTTATAATCTTGTTTATCTAAAATTTTCTTTCTTGCCTTGACATCTTGAAGCAGAATCATTATTATTGTTGTGATAAATTTTTCATTTGGGTGAATTTATTTGTTCAAATTATTATTCACTGGAAAAACAAGGTGCTTATCAATAATATTTTTGGACTGGCACATTAATTTGGAATTATAGTCAATTCAGAGCAGAACATTTGGGCTTATATTATTGTGATACATCAAAATACTCGTAGCACATCGCCACACTCTAGGCCGCTAGCACATTAGCACCTTTGAAATGACAGGCACATCAACACATTCAATGTTGGAACTTATTTAAAATACCACTGGAATTCAATTGGAACATTACACATTTGGACTTGTGTTAGAACCTTTAAGACTATTTAGGATTTAAATCACAATACTGTAGGTTTTTTTTTTTAATTTTCACTTTGTGTTCTAGGGAAAAATTATTTATTGAATTTTACAAAACTTGTTGGGTTTTTTTCATTTATGCTACTTAGTTTCAGAGTCGTAACAATATTGAAGAGAAATCTATGAAAATAGAAGTGAAATTATTATCACTAAAAAGCGTTTATGGCTTAAAAGTACTTGATGTAAAATATTTTGCGTTTATGTTAGTTGTTCTAATTTTTACTTAATGTTGACACGTTCTACGAAGGAACAGTTTAAAAATCTTGGTAAGTTTCCTTGGAGTACATGTGGTTAATCTAATATGTAAAGATAAAATTAACTTTAATTAAAAGTTTCAATTTGCATTACGTTCAATATGAAACCTAGGATCTAAATTCTGATCCATGAGACATTAGACTGAGACTCAAGTGATTAAGGCATTGAAATGGTAACCAGAAGGATGTGAGTTTGATAGGAACCGACCGATCAGCCCATACAGGCTATTGTGGTGTCTCATGATTTGACTATAATGAAGCAATCCCAAACAATCCATGAAAGGCAGCTCTTGTCAAGAAACTATTAATACATCTTATATCCATAACCTAAATGCACTTACCATCTGACCCTTTGTTCCTATTGGGCCCTGAAAAGAAGAGACGAGAATGTAGACGTATAAGGGAGAAATCTTCATTCATCTCTTGGACGGTTAAAACAAATAATTAAAGCAATCGATACTTACATATAGAATGTAAACTAGAATAATTTGTATTACACTGCGTGCAGCATAAATAGTAATTTTTCACATCTAAATGTATGTATGTATGTATGTATGTATGTAAGTACGTACGTACGTATCTATGTATGTATGTATGCATCCATGCATGCACGCACGCACATACGTACGTACGTATGTATGTATGGACGTATGCATGTGAATATGTATGACTTTAGCACTCCCACATCCTAACACTGTTAAAGGGAGCCATGGAGTATATTGATTTTTTATTGAAACCGCAATATAGAGAGTTTATTATGCATATCATTTTACCACTACATAATACAATGAGATATGACCATACCGGTCTTGTAAAAGAAACCGTGTTATAACAAAGGACCTAATATCAAGAGAGTACTGTAGCTTTGGTGTATTTGAATACATGTTTTAGAAGTATACTACAGAACAATAATTATTTTAATCAAGTTACACGACCAGGCCCGTCAAATAAATGAAACTGTGTTATAATAAAGGGCCTAATTCCCAGTTTTTACATATAGTTTAATAGAAAAGACACTTTTAGAAGTATAATACAGAACAAGAATTATTTTAATCACGTTATACGACAATACGTTTGTATCAAGCATTTTATTTGTCAGAGACCTACTAGTATTAGAATATAAAAACATATTTTATTTTCAAGACATTCTTGATTTTTATACTCCTAGATTTGCATTTTTCAACTGTAGTATGGTATTCAAAACGTTTTCAATACAGAACAAAATTGTATAATGTTAGTAAAGCATGGTTGTTATGAAATAAGAAGTCATGTGTTATGAAAAATAAGATACACGTGCAAAGCCATTTCTAAACGAGAAGGTGCAAAATATGATAAAGAGAAGTGCTTCCCCATCGTATATGATTTAAAATAGAGAAAATGTCACATTAGCATGACTCAACCCCTATTATTAATGGATTAAGTTCGTCGTCTTAATAGATCGTACTCAAACGTCACTTACCTTATGACTGTTCATGCAAGCAACATGCTGAACGGACAAGTGTGTTCTGTCTGTGAATGACATTTTAAAAAATCAACGATATTTACGGTCACACAATACGTGGTCATGGCGAAAACAGCGTGAAGCTTATTTTATCTTATACTTTTAAGAACCGTCATAATCATGATGCTTTTGCCACGATGATGTCAGGTCCTCTTCTTTCAATAAAAGGATCACAACATCCTTCGACGAATTACTAATTTATTTTAAAATAAGTAGATGCAGGTTCGCGCACTGATAAAGCAGCTATTTTGTTTTTCAGAAATCGTCAGAACGCATTGTTGATTACCTACAAGATGGTTTATATTACTTTAGTTATTCAAGTTATGTAAAGCAATATGCCTTGCAAATAAGCCTTCATAGATCCACCGTACTGTTTAATTTAATTTCCTTTTTTTCACGCAGAGGCGATCAATCTAATTATAGGATTTTTTTTGTCTTAATGACCTGATTATCAACTATTGTTTGTTACACTTATTTCTTTTAAATACAACGTGTGCGTCTCAGATAGATAAGAAAATTATATCAGTGTAGAAATAACAGGTTTTATCTATTATGGTGAAGATCCATACTCCCTCGCCCGTTCTAAATTACATCCTGGGATCGTTTTTGTTGCCCACATTCTGATAAGGCCATGTTTTTGCCAAAACAGGAACTGTATATATCTTGGATTTGTTCCTGTAAAAATGAGACATGCTGGATGTTGGACAAATTCAAAAATATTAATGTCTTCCTTATCATATATATTTTTTTTATTTATCTACGGCGTTTCATTTTAATGAGGATTAACCATGAACGTAAATCTGACTTTAAAAGGTTAAAACAAACAAATTATATTTGAGTGAATTTTCTTATTAAAAGGAACATAACCACATCGGAATTATACGTAGACATGTGAAAGGTCAAGCCAAGACAACAATCATGAGCATGATTGTCAACAAACCGGAAATCCAGGGTAACCTCGTTCTCCTTTCGGTCCCTGAAAAAAGATTCAAAGTAAGAATATAACAGAAGTAAGTCAGCATGTAAGAGAATAAACTAAACATTATAGTTATCAAGGGATGATATTGTTAAACACTGTTACCGACCGAAATAAGAACAAATCAAATCACTTCATCACAACCGAACGTTTCAATGTGTTGCTAATTAAATAACACAAACAAAAGAAACCACGACAAGTTCGAGTAATAAAGATTTTTTTTTCTGCTGTGTCCTTTGTAGCAAAAACATGAACATTATTGTTTATCTAATATTGGTCACTATTAAGTCACTGAAATATTATGACTTTGGACAAGGAAACATAAATTGTTTTGTTTTCATGCAATTAATTCTTTTACTTAATGCGAATAAAACTTTTTATTTGCTTCTCCAAAATCTGCAAGTTTAATGCTGACCTCTGGTCCAGGGAGACCAGGCGGACCAGGCGGACCAGCAGGGCCTTCTATTTCGATCACGTGATTCACAGCTTTTCCCTCTTCGCCCTATACAGGAAAAGTAAAAAGCCGATCATCACATTTACTTCAACAAATGTTCAAACTTTTTAAAACAGTAACACTGTCCATTGAAAAATAAATTTGACAAACGCATTTAAGGTTTCGTAATTCCTGAAGGATTTAAACATTTGCAAAATTCCCACCATATTGCAATAAGTGATTTAAGTTACGAACTTTTGAATTATTTGTGCTTCTATTGTTCAATCTTTGCCTGAAATTTGTATTAAATCATAATAAATGTACATGTTTCTGGAGAAACATATTTCGATGGACATTAAGCTGAAAGTCACATAATACCTCCAAGGAATGAAAACGATAATTAATTTTTGCAACAACGTGCGACAGTTACTTGTCTAAACTTTTGACAATATTGATAGCGCATATATTCATATTATTCAATAAAATGTTTCACAGGTGTTCTAATATACATTTTATATCTCTGGGATATCAAACTATCTGCATGCTGTCTCAGGGTAGATTCGTACTTCGCTGAGTTTTCTTTTATTCTGCAGACTGTCTTTATCGCATTTTCAAATAGGACTACATGCAGGAGTTTATCATTGTCCCGAGCAAAGGTTATTATTGAAAGTATCTTTTCTTAAAATAGTCATTTTAACCGTTATTTATATCAATATTTCAATTTCTGAGAGTGTCGTTAAAAACACTAATGCTATATAAACAGATAGCTTTCTTTGGGGAAAGAGGGTTGCCTGCATGACCTTCATTTAAATGGACTGTCAAGATGGATGTAGGCTGCTTACCTTGTCCCCTCTGTCTCCTTTTTGACCATTTTCTCCTTGAAATGGAATTAAATTGTACTTTTCTGGCTATCTAAAACTTGCCAATGGCATTACTGGTTTGAGATATACTTTAAGTGAAATGATTCTAATTAAAAATGTTTATGTGCCGATGGAATGTTTAGCTGATAGCAGTGTTCATAAGATGGACATTGTATTTATGCGTTTAGCACATCCTAGGTGACACACTTGGAATCTCTTTAGGAATTCTGGTAGATGGGGTCCTTCAGTGTTTATTTTTTCTTTAAATACAATTTTTCTCAATAAAGCTACTTCACTACGGAATGTAACGGAATGTACCGGATACCCTTTTATCTGGAACGATGACGCAATTGTAGGTTAACCAGAAAACGAGTTCTGGTGATGAATTTCCAAATTATTTTTTCTTCAGTTTTACCTTCGCTTTAAGATGCATTTGATACTAGTAAAATATTCGTATTTAATTAAATATCAGTGTTTGACGTTAATCAGGAATATATTGTCGCTTCCATGAAGAACAGTATACTCGTAACTGAAAAAAAAGCGCAGTGTTTGCAGCGTTATCAAGTTCACGTGGCCTGCTGTTGTGAGATGACTTGATATTATGTAAAACAAATGTGAGATAGAAGCTGTTTTCAATCATGCAGTTTATTGACAAATTTTAAATGTAGTTTGACAGCAGGGCATTCAGGCAAATAACATAGCTTATTTTGCATATTGTAAGGTATGGTGAGCTACATTTCAAGGTACTATGTACTAAATTGCACGGTACTCTGCATTAAATTGCAAGTAATAGTGCACTAAATTGCTAGCTATTGTGCAAGAAATAGTTACTGTGCACTGAATTGCTTGATACTGTGCATCACATAGTTACTGTGTACTAAAATTGCTGGTTACTGTGCACTAAAATTGAGAGTTATTGTGTCTCAAATAGTTACAATGCACTAATTTGCTAGTTTAATGTGCACTACAACATTATTGAAAGTGATATCCGCGGTAGGACTTCCATGGCTAGTCATCATTATGCGCGCGCGAATAATCCCTAATGTAAATGGAGAAGACCCGATTACATCATGTATCTCGATTTCAAGAACTTTTATGGATAGGCCATGATACAACCAATAATGTAGGCGAGTTACCACAAGACACATAAACGAGTAGAACAGCAACAGCGACCATAGATACTTCTTTGAAGCTGACTTGGTAACCCCGACTGACTGTATGAGACTCACAATTATTATCGTCTGGCCCCAGAAGTGATGTCGGTGCGAGACGAGTGACTGTCACCGTACTAGTGTATGCAAGTGGGCGATTTTGGGTGTTAATCCGCCAAGCAGTTTCCGAATATGCACCGTTGAACTATGTTGTCCACGTACGAAAACGGCAAGTGTATTTGAGGTTGGGGATACGTGTGCTGCAAGTCCACCGGATGCTCCAGTTTCGTCAGCGTTGGTGGATATATTCAATGAATACAGACCTGCGAACGGCCGCCAATAAAGAATTTGAAAAGGACTTCTTCAAGCTTAATGAACAATGCTGTGCTTGGGAAAAAATGAAGAATCTTCGAAAACAAATTAGCGTCGACCTTGCCCGAGACATCGATCAACAGAGACTTCACAGGTTGATTGCCGACCCGACGTTCGAGTCTTCAGTACTGGAATGGCTGCCATAAACAGTGAAAAATCGAAATTAAAGCTAACAAAGCCAATCTATGTGGCGTGTCTGTGATGGACTTTTCCGAATTGCTAATGTACGAGTTATACTAGGGCGACAACTTCAAAATACCAACGATGTCATCTGCGCGGACATAGGCGAGGCATCGCACGCGTGCGAGTTTGACACTAGCTGTTCAGCAACGCCAGCCAGGAAGTGGTGGGAAAATTCAAAGACGAGGACGCAGGCAAGCCCATCGAGGAATACATGAGACTGCTAACCAAAATGTCATCGATCGTGGTTGCAGGAGGATTCAGAAAAAAAAAAAAAAACACCAAGAAGGCTAAAGGAGTTCCCCGAGCAGAAGTGCAAATAGATCGCCGAGACAACATGTATGTGGAATGTCTGAGCGAGTGATACAAATTAACAAACACGGTAAATCTTATTCGGTTAAAGAAACATGGCATGGACGTGTATCGATGCACCAATGCACCAAGGTAAGTTCATCACCGCTGGATACCAAGCGATGGAATTTTCTTAAAGGAATCACTACGGGCATATGTGAATCTCAATGGCTTATCTTTTCTCTTGCTTAAATGCCCCACTTGGTGATGACAGGGACTTTGTCCATGCTAGCGCCAGGTGGTAGCCCGTTGGTTGCCCCGGAATATCGATTATAATTGAGATCTTAAATACATCGACTGAACATACCAGGTCAAAAACACGACGTTATCACCCTTTTAACTCATAAGGGGCATACCGATACCGAACCAGACCGTCACTGATTGAATCTAACGTGGGTGGTTGTGGCGTCAAAGGACCTCGTATGAGTCGTTTGCTGATTTACATCAACGGGTTTCAATTCAGGGCGCGTATGGTTTCATTATTCAGCGATGCTATAACCGACCCAAGTCGAATCTCCCATGTACGAGAGCGCTCTTCATGATTCATCAACAACATTTTTTCCGCGTACTGGTGCCCGAACAATCGTTTCGAAAGTGTGTGGTTGAACTGTTCCACAATGGCCGGTTCAAGTTGCACACTGACATGTCCATGATGAACCAGTACATAATAATGTTTCACCAACAATGCTTGGAACGACCTGCAGAGGCTATGGCCATGTTAGCGGCGAATGTGCACCGATGTGTTTGAAGGCATCTGCGGCGTTTGGCGAATCTTTGCACATCAGCGGCTCGGCTTCCTTGTATCTTTTGGAAACATCAATTGCAGTTAACGCATATTGTATGTACACGCACGTACTCAATCATGTGGAAGAAACAAAAGACCAGCTGGTCAACTTTGTTGGTTATCGTTACATCAGTCCTTTCACCGGAAATTTTCCTTGCTAGGGATAGGCAAATCTGCCACAATGCTTGTTTGGACAGTCACGCACGAGTAACACCGTAGTTAACATTTGGTGCTCTCGCTAATTTTTCAACGGCTGCCTCACTCTTCAAGCTACAACGTGGGCTGTAGTATATCGTGGCCAGTTTCGCGTCCATGTTTCTTTTATCAATGTGCATTACCGCCAAGTATAATCTTGACCTTCCCACATATTTTGACGATCCATCTGCAGATTCTTTCTCCAGTGTGTTGAATTAAATGTATTCAAGTCATGGATGAGATTCATGTGGACGGGTTGACGCCCACGGATATTGCTTGTAGTTTAATACGCCAGATCTTGTCAATAACATGCGGCATCGACTCGATCTACAGGTTCTCCCCCAGACTTCGGTGCAGTCCTATATCTAACCGTGATCCATGCCCCCAGTGGTTGTATCCAGGTATATGCTTTTAGCCAGGATATTTACTCCACGGCGCCCCAGATAGCTTCGCTAAAGCAGCAGCGATATCACCGCCAAGATTTATTAGACCAGCGTCCTGAACTGAAAGTTCCCAAGAACGTAAACTTCTTTGCCGCAGATCGGACACAAGTTCTAGATATTCAGGCTCCACCAGTTCGTGTTATAACCGAAGATGGTTTTGCTGTACGTGTTTTCATGTGGTATTGCACACAATATGAATGCATGGTGATAAGCTATACAACAAGTGACATTCAACATGACATCACTAGATGAAAAGATTCAACATGGCATCACGAAACTGAAAAGATTTAACCGACATTGTCTTATCGGCTTCGGTGAAGCTTCGGGTGCCCTTGCATGGTGACATGGTACCAAATTCGGTTCCCACACTGATCATTGGCCCGACTGGGAAAGTTCAACAGTTGCTGAATTTCATCATGCGATGGTAAGCGTTTGATCTGTTACGACGCAGGGATGGACATAGCTTTTTTATTTCATTTATCAATGACTTAAGTACATTTTTAAATGATGAAATGCTGATGCCTTCGAAATGCATCAAATTATTATTTTCCTTTTATTATTTACCAATGAGATTGATTTCAATGTCTGCTGTACTGGGGGCAAAATTATTGTGAAAATGGGGAAATGCACTAAATACTAATAAAACAAAAGTAATTAATATTTTATGTGGACATCAATGTCCAAAATCTATCAGTTTTTCATGGAAATTAGTCTATATCATTGGTAGATGACTTAATATGATTAGGTGTTATTATAAGTTACAACTGAAAATTTAATGTCGGACGCAGAAGATTTTTAGAAAAAAGCAATATATCGATGCATTCAGTCTTGGTTGTCAGACGTAGCCTTTCATCAATATTTCAAACATAAAAGTATTCCAAACTAATGTCAAGTTTGAGAAGAAAAGAAACAGATAACATTCATTTTGTTGGAGAAATATGGACACGCCCTGGCCATATTATGATGTACATCTTGTCAAGTTGAAATTGAGTTCGTAAGATTTGGAAAGACAGGTGAAAAATAGAAATCTTTATGGTTTGTAATCAAAATCAAACTGAAGAAGAATATCACTTTTAATTGTATGTCCTGTATTCTAAATCAACTTGAAGATGAGTATCACTTTTTACTGTCCTGCCTTCGGTCAATATACAAATTCATCACAACGATATTAACATACTAATCCTAAATTAGAACAAAAAAAAAAAAAATAGACGACCAATGCATCGAATAGATTAATTAATACACTCGCAAAATTTGCATTTTTCAGATCCAGGAGAGATGTTGATAGGTGTATAGCTGGTTGCTTGCACTTCCCGTTGTACACATACTGTAAATATGACTTGCTACGACGAGATGCCAGTTTTGCACTTTGTGACAATAAAAAACATGAAACGTGAAGGAAGAAAATACAAAGTCGTATATGCCTCACAGACATATCCTATATTTTAGTACCTAACTTTTGATCATATTCTATTTTTCCTCGGGAGGCAAGGTTTCATACTGCCAAACTCCAATATCATCACGATGAAGAATTTATTTTGAGCATACCATTCGGATGGATTTGCTGTAGGGGCTATAATGATTGTAATCAGTGCTTCATATGGTTGGCCACGGTGTAAATTTCTTATTGAAAAGACAATTTTATCTCAGTCTTTTTCTGTTGCTGTTTACTGTGGTGTCAATGCATGATTTCATGCAAAATGTACAAAGGGAGGATTCTAGTGCAGAAACACCTGCGTTCTCCGGGTTTGGGATTGTATTTTGGACTACAGTGTACTTGAACGGCTGTCCATTTTGTGTTCTTTTGTGTTTACCAAATTTTCCCTGTAAGTCATTATGTAAGTCAAATCGGTCCAACCAGGGCGCTGTTCATTATTGTAATATGCAAGACATATTATTATTGTAATATGCAGGACATATTAACCTCACCGTTAATATGAAATTTCTCCGATTTTGTTTATTGTAAGTTCTTTATAGGGTTGAAAATCGCGAGTTTAAGAGACTTTTAGGCAATGTGGAGAGGGTGGTTGATGTGTGTGTGTGTGTGTGTGTGTGTGTGTGTGTGTGTGTGTGTGAGAGAGAGAGAGAGAGAGAGAGAGAGAGAGAGAGATCTTTCAGGTTTACATGGCCAATGTGATATTTCGGTAACAAACTATAAGAGATATATCATCAAATCCTTAACACTTATTGATTAATTATGTAAATATCATTTAATGACGTTTTTTTTCTTTTTCCACACAGTGCTTTAATCCTGAAATGTAGTTTAAGTACCCACCTTCAAATTAAGGTGTTTGCAAGTTCTCAGTACAAAGATATTCTGCTACCATGTAATACGTCAGAAAGTGTTAATTTGTTAAGAAATAATATTTAGTAAGTTTCAAGATACATTCACAGTTTTGTAATCTTATTGAGAAATACGATGGAAACACAGAGATACACAAAAGAACTTACCGACAAAGGACGCAATACTTGGCAGATAGACACACGCAGAGACAGTGGGACATGAGAAACTTGAAGGGGTGTGACTTAAAAGATAGACGGAGAGGCAGGGAAATGAAAAGGCACGCAGGCTGTAGACAAATGACACAGATAAGATAAACTGTAAAGTCAGCCAGTATGGCAAGGAAAGTAGATGATTTGCATCGTTTTAATTGAATAAAAACCTCTACACTCAAACACACATAGATAAACAGAAACCTACCTTAATGCCGGGAAGACCACGAACGCCAATGCGCCCCTGAAATTCAAATATCGTCGAAGACTAATAGGCACAGTTTGGAAGCACTTCCCAGATCGCTATTATAAGTGTATGTAAAGCGAAAGAAAGGATGAAAAAAATACACAAATTGATCAAAGCCATCACCAAATTGTATTCATGAAGACATTCATGTGAAGTCATACGTGCAAATTGTTCTAGCTTTCTTCATGGAACTGCGAGACATCTATTTTTTCTGCATATTTCGTGAAATGGCTTCATCATTTAAGTTTTCAATG
Source organism: Megalonaias nervosa (assembly GCA_016617855.1). Classification (NCBI taxonomy): domain Eukaryota; kingdom Metazoa; phylum Mollusca; class Bivalvia; order Unionida; family Unionidae; genus Megalonaias; species Megalonaias nervosa. Next base: position 21,524 of record JAECUM010009054.1, read on the forward strand.
GAGGCTTCTGCGGCTTTCATATAATTCTAACTTCAACCTAACATTTTAAATGTAAATCAAAACTAAACTACAAGAATTCTACAATGTTTAGTAAATATGGCAAAATGATACAAATCCATTAAAAAAAACTTCTTCAATTACATTAGAATGATATATAGAAAATAAAGGAAACGCAGCAAAATTTGAAAATATTTCCCGGATTAAGACTTTTAATTGTAAAAGAAAATGTACTCTTCAGATGAATATCTTCATAATAATTTAAAGCATTAATCTAAACTAGACTCAAATATAATTCTATATTCCATCTACCTAAGAGAGTGAAGCTTGTATACAACGAAGACCAAAAGCAAATGAAGCTATAAACTTGATTATCGGGTTCCTGGGTAAAAAAAGCTTTTTTTTCACGTAAATTAAATAAACCCAGTTAGCACAAAATGTTTTGGACTTATCTCATTGAAGATGATCCAGGGGAAAATAAATAAATAATAAATTTTTGCATTAAATACAACGTTTGGAAATATATCCAGTCAACAGATGTGACGATACGTTTTAGAAACAAATTAATGTCGACATTCAACTTTTCGTTCAGGCAGGTCTTACCTGTACTGTCTCTACTTTGCGCTAACTAGGATGGAAAGGAACGTGGAGGCAATAGCTAGGAACGAGACGCCACAATATTAAACTTGCAAAGAAAACACGAAATTAATGATTTCATCTCAAAGAGTTTTCATATACATTTTCTGATATGTCTAAAGATTATTTTCTGCTGCACTTAAAATGTCCAAAACAAATTTAATGCTACGCCCAGTGACTTAACCCATCCCCACCCCAAAAATAGTTAAATCATATAATTAGTATCAATGACAACAAATTCAATAGTATACCAAGAATCAGTCACGAAGGTTATACTTACAAAAATTATTTCAAATTGGCTGATTCAAATGCAAATGACAGATTCTAGTATAAATCTGTAGATATTTAAGGAAATAAAATGTGGCGTCTTCTACCTCATGGTATTGCCAAAAGCCATTACTGGGTATACGTATAAACTGATCAATGCAAAAGCGTCCTTTTGCGAAAGAAAAAAAAAATCAAAATCTGGCAAAAATATTGAAAACTGTAGCTTTAGATGATTTATGAATACAGCACTCACATAATAAAGCATTAAAATAGCTTTGGAAGATGGTACCGTCTGAAGAACCACGCAATTTTTTAAAATTTCTGTTTCAAATTTTGATGCAGCATTATTAAAAAGACAGGACCTTAAAACATTAAACCTATACACAAATGAAATGCATGAACATACATATGGCGATATATTTAAGTAGATGTTGTGAACTCAATGATATAATCGTAATGCAGGATAGTTTCACGAAAATTATAATGTTGCATCGTTTAAATATTTTAATGCATTGTTGTCTAAGTGATTGTGAAGGATAACAAATACCAGGGCCGGATCGGCCTGGTAGGAGGTGGCTTCCGGGGTTTCCAGACACCCCAATCCCCGCCTAAAGAAAAACGTACACGTACGCAAACGTACAGTCACTTATCACTTGAACAGCGTTTTACTCTTGCTCATGTTTATTGGGTTATTATGCACACGTTGAGTAAATAGACAGATTGACGTTTGTTTTGGTGCCCATTCCAGGAAAGTCAGGGCTCTTTTGAAATTTTGGAACCACCCACCACCACCACCACTTGACCTGATCCGACCCTGTAGGCACAATATATTTTTAATTACGTTTCACCAAAATACTGAATGAAGTTCAGACAGTAGAGATAAATTTTTCCCTCGTTTTCGGAAAAGTTTACAAGATACTTTGACCGGCCGCCATAAAAACGAAACATTTGTCCAAAGAAGCTGTTATGTACATTTAATTGTTTGTTAGTTTTAATTTTTTTTAAAAAATTTCATTACATGCTATTGTAATGTAACATTGTATGCTGGACTTGACCTTGTCTAACACTGAGTTCATTTCTGCTTGACCTAAATGACTTTTAAACTTTTTTTCATTTTATGTAAACAACTAATACACAGCTAAATTATTCTCTATGTTAATGGACTTAATATCAGGATCTTTATTAATAGAAGAAGTAATTATATTGATTTGGGTCAGGGTTTTAGATTTACCTAAGTGAATTTTATAGGTTATGGTTTTGATATTGAAAACATCAGGATCATTCTAGAAGGTTATCTTCCATTAGGTACTGTTTTGTTGTTTTCTTGGTTTTTTTATATATAGAAAATGCTAATTGTGACCTGAGGTAAAGTAGAGAACTACATAATCTTGTAGTTGTGAGGAGTTGGTCATTCGTGCTTTAACATCTAGCACTTTTAAGTTGTATTATATGTCGTGACCAGTATTTTTATTATTTTGGGCCGGAATTGTTTTTGTTCAAACTATTGAATTCAAGTGATTATTTTCTCTGGAAGTACAAAAGTGCTCTAATAAAATTCTTGGATAGAGACATTCACTGGAATTTATAGCATATTCAAACATGGAATTATATTTCTGTGATTCAACAAAAGACTGTTGACACATCAACACTTCCATAAGCTATCATAGACACGTCATCGCCTTCTGTTTTGGATCTCTTCGGGACTTGTACTGAGTTTTATTCAGGACACTTTATTATTACGACTTGTGACTGTAATTCTTATATTATTTTGGGATTTAATTCGCAATACCGTAAGTTCTTATTTCTCATTTTCACTTTGCATTCTAGTGAAATAAATATATTCGTTAAATTTTACAAAACTTGTTGTCTTTCGCTCTTTTCTGTTACTTATTTTAAGAGCATAGACTCGTAACACTATCAACACTTGTCGTAGAATAACTAGCACACACACACACACACACACACACACACACACACACACACAAGAAAAATGTACACATGAGGAGTAAAGAAAAAAAAAGCTTTGAGTGAACGTTCCTGTATTCATATACCACTAAAAAAGGCTCTAGGGGGTGATTAAAATGAAAATGGTTAAAGCAAAGCAAATATATGGCACAAATTTAATTCAGCGTTTAATCGGTACCGGAAAACCGTTTTCACCCTGAGGACCCTGAAAAGAAATGGTATCGGATTGAAAAACGATTATCTAGTAGATTATCTAACAGAAAGTAGAGTTTGGCCATTTTATGCCATTCTAGAAGTTTATCGAGCAGAAAGTAGAGTTTGGCCATTTTATGCCATTCTAGAAGTTTATCGAGCAGAAAGTAGAGTTTGGTTATTTTATGCCATTCTAGAAGTTTATCGAGCAGAAAGTAGAGTTTGGCCATTTTATGCCATTCTAGAAGTTTATCGAGCAGAAAGTAGAGTTTGGTTATTTTATGCCATTCTAGAAGTTTATCGAGCAGAAAGTAGAGTTTGGCCATTTTATGCCATTCTAGAAGTTTATCGAGCAGAAAGTAGAGTTTGGACATTTTATGCCATTCTAGAAGTTTATCGAGCAGAAAGTAGAGTTTGGCCATTTTATGCCATTCTAGAAGTTTATCGTGATGAAGGAAAAAAAAATTTGAAGGCAAGCAAAATTACAACAAACAATTTGATAACACAAGATCAAACGTTATTCCTCTACGGTGTGTACATGATGTTTAAATTTGGGATGTGCAGTTAACATACTATACATTTCAATCCATGTCAGCTTTAACACTACGAGTGAATGGTGAAAACACTATCTTTATAAAAGAATATTCAAGATCATTCTTGGTATATTTACAAAATGCGCAAAAGCGGTGCCGGTGTGGAACACTGTCAATAAGAAATTAAACGTTCATCTACACACTCGACGTCAATATCGGTGTACCTCATTTGTAATGTCAGTTATATCAAACACAAAGAACGTGTTGTATTATTGACCCATCTTACTGTACGTGCTCAACGTAAATGTAAAATGTTCTGATACAGCCTTTTAAATTCTGGTATTATCACCAAACCACATGGTGTGTTCTTGACCTGTGTCTAGCAGACATGTGAAACTTCCTCCAGGGCTCGTTCCGGATAGTGACTTTTAAATAAACCGAAATGATGTAAAAGCCAGCGTCGGTTGCGCATGTATGTTATAAAGGTTCGCATTGTGTATTCAATATACCCATAATATTAAGAGAGGTGGACGAGGGGCACTGTGACTAGTGATTACTTGAGTAATAAAGCCTATGTTACCATTGCAAAATTCTTGATGTTTTAGCGTGTCACCCAATTATGTGACGTAACCTATCGTTGAGTAACGTCTTATTGGTTGTTAAATTTTCATTAAACAATCTTTAATTGTAAACCATTTTACAAAGCTGACATTAAACGGATTTGATGTGAAATTTGATCTCAGAAGACGAACACCTGAACGTATGTACCGATGAGGTACGAGTTATAACGAGCACACGTGTCATCGAATAAACTTTCCAGATGAGACATTATGAGTTGCGCACCAAACGTTCGTGTCAAATATGAAAATACTATACTTGTCTGTGATCTTCCGTTCGAACTAGGCACAAACATTAGGTACTCAACCAACATCTAGTTAAGATACAGTATTCCATTGATGGTTCAGTATTCCATTGATGATACAGTATTCCACTAATGATACAGTATTCCATTATGCTTTGGTAAACTATGTCTTTGTTAAGAGGTTTGAGAAATGACATGGAAATAGCTTACACTTCTGGTGAACATGCAACTGAAGGTTGGAAGGAGGTATGTTGACTTAATATAGTTCGTCAAAAACCTTGTAGTGATGATATGTAAATGAGAAAAGTTTTGTCAAAGTACACCGTACGCTTCCACAATACGCCTCAACACATAAGACCTTCGTCACAAAACTTTAAGACCTTGATTTTATGGCCGGTAGGAAAGACCTTGATTTTATGGCCGGTATGAAACATTGCCAAAACATTCATGAGCATTTCATGCGTAAGAAGACATCACTTGTTAACACCATAAACATGATCCTATCCTATCCTCCTCCTCCTCCACCTCTCTCTCTCTCTCTCTCTCTCTCTCTCTCTCTCTCTCTCTCTCTCTCTCTCTCTCTCTCTCTCTCTCTCTCTCTCTCTCTTCAGCTTAAGGAGAGAAATGCTGCTGATAATTTTGAAAGCCTGGGAAATAAATGATCAGTATCTGATACAAATTTGCTATGCGGGAGTTTTCATCATTTTTCAAATTAATTTTGGACACTCACCGGATCTCCTTTGTCCCCTTTTGGCCCTGGAAATAAAAGCAATAAAAGATAATTAATGATATTTTAAAAAAAAATTGATTGCTGTCAAAAAGAAAAAAAAGAACATTGAATGCCGAAATACAAAGACCCCTCAATCCATGTCAAGAAACTTAATACTTACGTTAATAAAATGGTCAGGACCGATATATCTATGTCGTACTGTATGAGATGACAAAGATCTATATCGTACTGTGGGAGATGACAAAGATCTATATCGTACTGTAGGAGATGACGAAGATCTATATACTGTGAGATGACGAAGATCTATATGGTACTGTAGGAGATGACAAAGATCTATATCGTGTTGTGAAATAACAAAGATCTATGTGATATGTTACGTATATGTAATTTAATTACTTGTGTGTTAGTTTTTAAATTCTTTTTTATTTTATTTTTTTGCTTCATTACATTTTATTGTAATGATTATTTTCACGGGATTTGATATTTTAAAAAAAATAACAGTCTGATTAGAACGTAAAAGTATGACTTAAGCACTATTTTTAGCTCACTTTGGTTCATAGATTTTGTAAACACTACGCGAAAATGATTGGCTATTACCAAGGTCATTATTGGCCCACGTGTTAGCTGAATTGTAAACAGCCTTTCTTTTATATTTCTCCAGCGTGAGAATCTGATTCTTAGATAGGGCTATTCTTGCCTACGTGCTAAATGGCATTTTTTTTTTTACTGCGCTGTTCAAATTAGTGGTCACGTAACCCGTCACATGAGCCACCATGTGATCTAAAATCGCGGCTTAAAACAGCCAATTGCTAGTAGATTTATTCAGTCGTATCCTACACCTGAGGGTACAAGGTGTTTCTATTGTTGATGCCAGATTGTTTTGAAGTTCATCTATTTTTTGGAATTTAATAATTTATTCTCTAGAAAACTACACAAGTGCTTTTGTTATAAAAGTTCTGGGAGAAAGACATTCAGTGGAAATTTATTCTGGAATTCTAAACGGGAACATAATAAATTGTAAGGGATACAGGAGCTTCTCAGAGTCTTTTATTATCAGGTACTTTGCCTTTTTCTGAGAAGTCCTGTTCTAATGAGAGTGTTTTCATTCAGGTGTTTGTGTGTGTGATTTCTATTTTTAACGTAGCTTTAACAATTTTTCAGTCATATCGCTACGATGTCTGCAGTGTGACAGTTTATAGCGATGTCTAGCACTGGGTTATCATGCCGCAGACACGTGGCATGATGTCCCACCCAGTCACATTATCCTGACACCAGGCCGACCAGTTCTAACACTAACCTCTTAATGCTGAGCGCCAAGCGAGGTTGCTGTTAGTACCATTTTTGTAAGTCTTTGGTATGACTCGGCCGGGGTTGGAACCCGCGACCTTCCGCATCCGAGGCGGACGCTCTAACCACTAGGCCACCGGAGCAGTGTTCTTTGAACATGATTATGAAAATATCAAACAACTTGTGTTACATGAAGAGTTCAAGAACTATGTTCCTAATGACATTAAGACTCATCTTGAAGAGTATAAGATCGAAACCTTGGAAAATGCTGCTCTTGCTGCTGATGAGTATTTCTTAACTTATAAAGTTCCTGTTGTAGGCAAATCTATCACTCAGCAGTCTACTGGTAGAAAGGTATTTCAGTCTAATACGATTCCTTCTAAAACTCAATCTGGCACAACTTTTAAAAATCAAGCTTCTGATAAACCTGATTCAAAATCCTTGTCTATTCCTATGTGTATCTATTGCAAGAAAAAAGGACACGTCATTTCTGATTGCTTCAAATCGAAATATAGGCATCAGAATCAAGATAGACCTATCCCAAATGCTCTTATTTCTAAGAGGTCAAGGTCACGGTCATGTATTGAAAGCAATACATTTGTTGGATCTAATAAACCCCAGTCCGATTTTATAATGGAGAATTATGAACCATTCATGTCGAAGGGTTCTATATCACACTTGGGTGATTTGGCCAATCCTATCCCTATTAAAATTTTAAGATATAAAGGAGCTTCTCAGAGTCTTTTATTATCAGGTACTTTGCTTTTTCTGAGATGTCCAGTTCTAATGAGAGTGTTCTCATTCAGGGAGTAGAGTGCGGATTTGTTAACGTTCCTCTCCATTCTAAAAATTTGTCATCAGACTTAGTTTCAGGACCTGTGACAGTCGGTTTGGATCAGAAAGTTGATCCTATTGAAAAAGAATACCCTGATTTATACCCAGCCTGTGCAGTTATTAGAGCTATGGCAAAGAAAGCTCTTGAGAATGATTTTGATAAGAAAAATATTCTTTTAGCTGACACATGTATTGGTCAGGCTTTTAATGAGGTCACTTTCACTCCTAATTTGGATCAATCAAAAGGTATTGATCACAGTGAACATCTTTTAACTCCTCATTCTCTTTTAATCTAATCAGGGTGATAAACGACGATCACTTATCGTGGAACAGGAAAAAGATCCTGAGGTCTCCTGTTTGTTTCAGAGGGCCATTAGTGAAACTGGAGCCACTGAAGTACCTGGGTGTTATTTCATTAAAATGGAATTCTTATGAGAAAATGGAGACCTCCCGAGGCACCTGCTGCTGACGAGTGGTCAGTGAACTATCAGGTTGTAGTTCCAAATTCTTACAGACAGGAAAAAGTTTGGCCCATGAAACTCCTCTGGCTGGTCATTTAGGGATAAATAAAACTTATCACAAGATCTTGACACACTTTTATTGGCCAAAAATCAAAAGTGATGTTTGCAAATTTTGTAGATCTTGTCATACTTGTCAAACGGTAGGAAAACCCAATCAGAAGATACCTAAGGCTCATCTGCAACCTATTCCTGCATTTGACGAACCATTTAGCAGAATTATGGTAGATTGTGTTGGTCCCTTACCTAAGACCAAGTCAGGCAACCAATATTTGTTGACCATTATGTGTGCGTCAACAAGATTCCCAGAGGCAATTCCTTTGAGGAATATTACAACCAAAACCATAGTAAAAGCTTTGATAAAGTTTTTTTTACTCAATTTGGCCTTCCTAAATTTGTCCAAGCTGGTCAAAGGTCAAATTTTATGTCTGGAATTTTCCAGTTTGTTATGCATGAATTTGGCGCACAGCAATTCAAGTCAGAAGTGAAATTATGGTTTCACAGAACTTTAATTGAGAGAAGATTTGAGTCTTGTAGTAGAGTTCATTCTCTGTTGCTCATTCTTCAAAATTTTCTTCATATTAAATTTTACGGCCCTTACAAAGTAAAGAACAAAATGAATGAGTTAAATTTTAATAGTACTCTGATCTAAATAAATTAATGGAGTACCAGTATATTGAAAGAGATAGCCAGGTATATTATGCAATTGATTTAGTTGTATTTGTCCCACAAACTGAGGATTTAAGTGAAGAAATTCAATCGGACTCTGTTGATCTTGGAGCAACAAATCTTCGGAATTCGGAAATTATGAAAAATCTGGACCAGAAACTTTTACATTTGCAACAACAGGAAAGGAATGAACATAAACAGTTATTATTCGAATATGAGCACTTGTTTCCAGATATTCCTACGAGGACAAACAAGATTTTTCATGACGTTGAAATTGTAGATTCAAAAACTGTGAAACAACACCCATACAGGATGAACACTCTCAAACAGGAATACTTGAAAAAGGAAAGTCAGTATTTGCTGGAGCCCAGTAAAAGTGATTGGACTTCACCATGTATACCTGTTCCGAAACCAGATAAAACTTTTTGTATGTGCACTGATTATAGGAAGGTGAACAGTATGACAAAAACAGATTCATTTCCATTACCAAGAATCGATGACTGTATTGATAAAATTGGAAATGCCAAGTACGTCACCAAATTTGACCTTCTGAAAGGATTTTGGCAAATTCCACTAACTGAAAGAGCAAAGGGCATTTCGGCATTCATGACTCCAGATGGACTTTATCAACATAAAGTGATGCCGTTTGGGATGAAGTGTTCGCCAAGTACCTTTCAAAGTCTGATGAATATGATGACAGAAAGGGCAAAAGAAATTTCGGCATTTGTGACTCCAGATGGACACTATCAATATAAAGTAATACCGTTCGGGATGAAGGGTTCCCCAAGTACTTTTCAACGCTTGATGAATATGATTACCTCTGGTCTAGATAATTGTGATGCTTATATCGATGATGTCATCATCTACAACGACACTTGGAAAGAACATCTTGCAACGATTCGAAAATTCTTCGACAGACTCAATGATGTAAATCTGACAATCAATTTATCTAAAAGTGAATTTTGCCGTGCTTGTGTAACATTTCTAGGACATATTGTGGGACATGGTCAAGTTAAACCTATAGATGCTAAGGTCAAGGCTATCTCTGAATTCCATGTGCCTGTCAGTAAAAAGCAACTGATGCGATTTTTGGGCGTGGCTGGATACTATCGGAAATTTTGTTCCAATTTTTCTAATATTGCTGAACCCCTGACAAACTTGTTAAGTAAGAAAAAGAAGTTTCTTTGGACTGAAAAATGTCATTAGGCTTTTGATAGGTTAAAAGCCATACTCAAAAGTGCGCCTGTTCTTACAGCTCCAAATTTCAATCAGTATTTTAAACTATCTGTGGATGCAAGTGATGTTGGGGTTGGAGCAATATTGATTCAAGAAGATAGAAATGGTGTTGATCACCCAGTGTGCTATTTCTCTAAGAAATTAAATAAGCACCAAACATTCGAGAAGGAATGTTTGGCTTTAATATTGGCATTACAGGATTTTGAAGTTTACATTAGCTCAGCTTCTTCTCCGGTTGTTGTGTTTAGTGATCACAACCCTCTTACTTTCATCGACAAGATGAAAAATAAAAATCAAAGATTATTAAGGTGGAGTTTGTTTTACATAATATAATATTGACATCAGGCACATCAAGGGAAAAGACAATTTGATTGCAGATGCACTTTCCCGTGTATAGAAATATTTATTTCATGTACACTTTGTATAATTCATAAGAGTTTTCTTATGTAATTTTTACTTTACCTCATGTATAATTTACATATTGTAAAAAGAAAGCTTTATTACATAAATCTTTCATTTTCTTTATGGGGGAAGTGTTACGTATATGTAAGTTAATTACTTGTGTGTTAGTTTTTAAATTCTTTTTTATTTAATTTTTTTTGTTTCATTACATTTTATTGTAATGATTATTTTCACGGGATTTGATATTTTTGAAACAATATCAGTCTGATTAGAACGTAAATGTTTGACTTAAGCACTATTTTTTAGCTCACTTTGGTTCATAGATTTTGTAAACACTACGCGAAAATGATTGGCTATTACCAAGGTCATTTTCGGCCCACGTGTTAGCTGAATTGTAAACAGCCTTTCTTTTTCATTTCTCCAGCGTGAGAATCTGATTCTTAGATAGGTCCATTCTTGCCTACGTGTTAAATGGCAATTTTTTTTACTGCGCTGTTCAAATTAGTGGTCACGTAACCCGTCACGTGAGCCACCATGTGATCTAAAATCGCGGCTTAAAACAGCCAATTGCTAGTAGATTTATTCAGTCGTATCTTACACCTTGAGGGTACAAGGTGTTTCTATTGTTGATGCCAGATTGTTTTGAAGTTCATCTATTTTATGGAATTTAATAATTTATTCTCTAGAAAACTACACAAGTGCTTTTTTTAAAAAAAAGTTCTGGGAGAAAGACATTCAGTGGAAATTTATACTGGAATTCTAAACGGGAACATTATAAATTGTGATTCGACGAGGATCTGTTGCCATCAGTACAACGACCTCATTTGACGTCATCGCCTTCCAGATTGGAACTTCACAGAGATTCGAACCTGGATTGAATTAGAACTGTTTAGTGACAGGACTTATATTTTTCAATTGTAGGATTAATTTTTGGACTATATTCACAAACCGTAAGTCCTATTTCATATTTTTATCTTGTTTTCTAGGGAAATAAATTATTTTGTTAAAACTTACAAAGCTTGTTGTCTTCACTCTTTTCTTTTGTTACCTTTATACGAGCCTACACGTAACAGGTACCGTATGAGATGACAAAGATCTATATCGTACTGTATGAGATGGCAAAGATCTATATGGTACTTATGAGATGACAAATATCTATATCGTACTGTAGGAGATGACAAAGATCTATATCGTACTGTAGGAGATGGCAAAGATCTATATGGTACTTATGAGATGACAAATATCTATATCGTACTGTAGGAGATGACAAAGATCTATATCGTACTGTAGGAGATGGCAAATGGTACTTATGAGATGACAAATATCTATATCGTACTGTAGGAGATGACAAAGATTTATATCGTACTGTATGAGATGGCAAAGATCTATATGGTACTTATGAGATGACAAATATCTATATCGTACTGTAGGAGATGACAAACATCTATATCGTACTGTATGAGATGGCAAAGATCTATATGGTACTTATGAGATGACAAATATCTATATCATACTGTAGGAGATGACAAATATCTATATCGTACTGTATGAGATGACAAAGAGCTATATCGTGCTGTGAGATTTCAAAGATCTGTTTGGCACTGTATGAGATGACAAAGATCTATATGGTAAAATAGGAGATGACAAATATCTATATCGCAGTGAGATGACAAAGACCTATAACGTACTGTATGAGATGACAAATATCTCTATCGTACTGTGAGATGAGAAAGATCTATATGGTACTGTATGAGATGACAAATATCTATATCGTACTGTGAGATGACAAAGACCTATATCGTAGTGTATGACAGAAAAGAAGAAATAATTGTGAAACGAAGAAATATAATCTGGGATAGAAAGGGAAGAGAAAAATCTCAACAATGAACGTATAGGAGTGGTTATTTATATATTGTCGGTGCCGTTAATGTATGCTATTACTATATTGATGTTAAGGTATGCTATCACTATATTGATGTTAATGTATGCTATTATTATATTTTTGTTAATGTATGCTATTATTATATTAATGTAAATGTATGTTAATATTATATTGATGTTAATGCATGCTCTTACTATATTGATGTTAATGTATACTATTGCTATATTGATGTTAATGTATGCTATCATTAAATTGATTTTCTGTGCAACATTTCGTTACTTTATGAGGAAGATGCAAAGGCAATGTACCACGTAGCTTTCAAAATCTTAATTTGGCTTCAAAAAAACATTGTTAGGTGTGGAACATTTGCCCTCGCCAGATATATCACTCTTTTCAGTCACATTTTTTCCAAATATTCGCATCTACATCATCTTTCTTATCCATTTTGAAATCTCCGAAAACTGAATTTTGCCATTTTCATTTCAGGTATTAAATGGAACTCGCTAATTCATATAACGCCCTAATCCAATACAAATTTCGTTTAAAATCTGCACCTTGCTTCTCTTGATTGTCAGAAAAACTTAATACCTAGGATTTACATATTAATAACATGTTCTGATGTACGATTGCAGGCAAAAAATATAATGACTCCGGAGCAAGAAGAACATAACTATTATATTAGAAAATATACAAGAACTCACAGAAAAATTAACTACTTTAAAATCTTTGTTAAGTTAAGCGTTAGACCCTTAAATTCAACAACAAACGTTTAAGATTAAACCATTTTTCAGATGGCACACTGGTTTTTACATTACGTTTTATTGCTTTCTTTTTGTGTTGTTGTTGTTTCCTTTCTTCCCCATAAGACCCATAAGAAACAGTTTTTCAACATTTTGAGGCTGGACGGTTGATTTCTTACAAAACGATTTAAAGAGAGACTCTGTTCGTGGAAATCAAAGAAAAAGAGCGACAAATGTTGAACAGGTACATGAGAAACGCAGTCAGTTATTGGCAATCCAGAATGATGACGGTTATACCCTTTTCGTTGATTTTTCCTTCTTCGTCGTTGAAATTTGTAGAAAAATCGTTGAGTTTGTTCTCGAGAAAAGAAACCGAAATCTATTCGGACAACCTCGGCTATTTTATGAGACTGAGTTGACCGAGAATGATGAAGAAGTTGCAAAAACAAAGTTCAGTTCATTCGTAACGTCTCGGTCATCACTGTTTCGTAAATAGCCGAAGTGGTCCGAGTGGCAGCTAACGGCATACATTCAATGTATGATCCGGTAGATTCACCGAGGAGACGTGTATGGATTTTATTTTCTAGTGCACAACAATCAAAACATTTTCTAGACTTTATTAATGGAAAATTACATCGGATTTATTTTGACTGAGTGATACGACATGACAAGAGGGATCTCGGTGAGAAATGACTGAGAAATCAGCCAAATACATCGTCGCAAGCCACGGCCCGCGTCTCCATGTAAGGAGAGTCCCTTGTTTTTCATGAATATGCATACGCTTGCTTAACCAATCACTGCGAGCGCGATTAACGCAACATTTCCTTTCACGCTGTTTGATTGAACCAACCAAAGTTTCTCTTCCAAGCTCAGTCACGTATCTATCGATCAAACGGGCACTTTCCTTGATGTTTAAGAGATTCTTATTGTATGTTGTTGATGACGTATATTTGTTCATCAGTACTCATAAAAGAAATCTCGGCACAGGCAGCCCCGAACGGAGGGTAACGGATTATCGCCGGTGGCTTGCGACGATAGACCAAAATGCTGCGCAAGGCAAGATAAGATAGTGCGTCCATAAAGCATCTTAATAACTTTAAGCAATTAGTTGCACCAGTTAAGAAGAAAGTTTACATAAGCTCAGAACCTGTAAACACAAACCGACGAGTGTTCCTGTAAAGACGAAATCTCCATTGACTGATAGCGTTAAAAATAAATAAATGGATGCAATCTGTTCAGTCATAGTTGACAGAAATACAAGTACAATATCTTAAAAGGACTTGTTTTACTCTTTAAGATCACAACTCAAAATATAAGTCAACTCGAATAAAAATCACTGCATGTGTTTATATTTTCAGACTATTGAGATACAACTGTCGATGTAATATTTTGGACCACTCTCAGGCTTTCATATTGTGAAAGTTAGAGGAAAACAGTAAAGTTTGTTTAGCTGAATAGTTATGTAATAGGTCTCGTTCAAAGTGATGCCAATAAATAATTTTATACGTTTAAAAACTCTCAACCGGAGCCTTTTATGACTGGTGATTTTGTTTCAAAGTTCGAATAAGTAGATATGGTTTAACTGAGACACGTTGTCGTCATTTGTCCTTGTGTAAAGGTTGACGCAGTAGTAGACTAGGAGACTGATCCTAAACCAAAAACAGATTCTGGACCAGAACTCCAAGGGCCTGTTGAATTAACTTTTTTAGTGATAAAATATTTTTATTTTTTTTCAGTATAGTAATAGGCTGATCCTAAACTAAATGCGGATTCTAGATCAGGGACCCCCACCCTGAAGATTTGTTGGAGAAAGAATAAACCTTTTTGATAGAAATTTCATATTAAACAATGAAATATTATATAATATGGGTTATTATCCATCACCAATAAGACATGTTGGATTTGATCTAACAAACAGATTTTGTAAGAGATTTGATTCACCTCATGCTATACTGGCATAAAACCTAAGATAATAAGCGACTGTATTAAAAAAGTTGGTTACTATATGGGTCAGTATGGTTATTCGCAACTGAAAATGATGGTTGGTCAGATATCTTTATTCCGTCATGTTTTAATTTTTTAATAGCAGAAATAATATCATTAATGTTTTCGTAGTTCATTATATAATAAATATTTATTTAAAATAAAAATAATAGCAAACTCATAGTATGCTTATGATTATATGCATATGCTTATGATTATATACATATGATTTATGATTATATACATATGATTATGATTATATACATATGATTATGATTATATACAGATTATGATTATATACATATGATTATGATTATATACAGATTATGATTATATACATATGATTATGATTATATACATATGATTATGACGGCACATAAATAAACTTATCCTAAACTTATCCTAAGAGACGGCACATACATAAACTTATCGTAAGAGACGATACAAACATAAACGGGAGATTTACCTACGTCCAACAGATTTTGTACACTCTCCCCATGATAACTCCGAGTTGAGTGCAAAATACACCCACCACGTGGTTACATGGTGGGAGAGTGTATTTTTTCTGTTGGGATTCGCACCCCCAATTAAAATAATTGTTTGGTAATCCAGAACCATACCCATCGACATATGCCAGTGATGGGAATCGAACCACAGATCTTCAGTACGAGAATTCCAACATTCCTGCACTGAGCTATGAAATCCGATTACATATATGTTTTAGAAATTACTATATACTTACCGGTTACCTGATTGTGAATAGCATTTTATTTTTTCTGAAAAACATTAATCTGAAATCTTACATTTATACAGAAAAAAGAAATCTAAAATATATTACCATCTATTTATACAGAAAAACGAAGCGGCTGTGTATATTATAAGCAGGAGACTCTGCAGTCTGAAAATCAATAGGTGGGTTTTTACCAAGCTTGTAAAGATTCAGGGAATTCTGTTTCAGTATGGATTTAGAAAGACAGACAGACTAATACGCCTGGAAATCACTTAACAGACAAAATGAACTCACTAAAATCACCAGCAGCGCTCTATTACAGACAGTCTGAAAATCAATACAGTACATTCGTACCAATCTATATTCGACAATCCAGAACAAGCTGGAACGGTATTATCTCCCTTCTATAATGCCCAAGTGCTAAAGTATTAATTCCGTCTTTGCATTATCTTTTATCATCAAAATTGCTAAGTCCACGTTTAATAATCGTATCTGTCTCGAGCTTCTGAAGATTTGTTCTAATGACATTTGTCTTAATAAAACTGACATTATTGTTTAGCGCGGTTTTAAAATCATTAAAATTCATCATCTTTTTCACATATCCGCGAGGGATACCTTTCGCTTTCTTTGTCAGTTTATTATCATCTAATATCACAGCGTACATCTTGCTCCTTAATCCAACAAACTCTCTCACCGGCACAAACATAAACTCATCTTTCATTTTACCAATAACTTTTTTATTCGTATTATCATTAAATTCACTACTAGTCGGATAATCAGATAAATCAAATAAATTTTTATTGTTATAAATATCCTCATAGACATCTTCGCATTTTATATTATAAACTAGTGAATCTATATCAGAAAATAGCAACTCTGAATCTGGCCACTGCCTTTTGGTAAAATTATAGTGAAAATCATACATAAGACACTTTGATATATCAAGTATAGCTGCACCAATATAAATCGGTTTATTTAACTTTAAATTTGTCTTTCGTCGTTGTATTGCAACAAGATTTTCATTAAATATTTTCATGCTGACAAAACCATCATCGTTAACTAATTTATTTCTGCGATTTATATCATTTACAATTTCTATCGAAACTCTTTTTCTAATGTTCTCCATTGTCTTTCCAAAAACTGAGTTATTCATTAACTTAAAAAAGTTTTTCTCAAAGTCGGTCTTAGCCACAGCACGACGTTTGGTATTTAAGTCAATATAATTTGACATCCACCTCAACTGATTAAATTTTAGCACACGATGGACTTTTCTCAGAATTAGTCTAGCATCTACTGCTTGTTTTAAATTTTTGTAATGTATCACGTAATTTCTTTTATTTAGCAAATTTGGAACTAACTTATTAACGATCGAATTTTTTGCTGTTGTCATGGCTCGTTGTTCGGGTGATAGTAAACTGTAATCTATCATCATCGACTCTGCACAAAATGGGTAGTCGTTGTGTAGATCATGCAACGAACTAGGATAATTTAACTTCAACAAAATAACTGACATCGGAAAAATTATCATTAATTTTTCTAGATAAATCTTTTCCAGTTTCTTTAAGAAATTGATCTGGAGATATCCAATGAAATCCACCGCACGGCATTGGCTCTGACATGGCCCAACCATACAAATTGACGCAATCTAGATAAATAATATAATTCGACGGGAGATTGTTATCATAATTTTTTTAGATATTTATTATTAGCTACTGCATATTTTTTTTGTTATAACACTAATTTCGCCTCTGATACCTTTTTCAATAAAATTAAACATATCGACGTCTGTTAAGAGATCTAATTCTATTTTGCTTGTTTTTAGTAGAGCGTCCCACGACAGCCCGGGAGCAGAATAATACCAACAAGGATCTAGTCCATAATTGCTGTAGCTTACTCGACGAAAACTTTCAAAAACATCTGCTAGTAATAAAATATCTGTTTTCAAATATATATCATGATAATCACCAAATGTTTTACAACTAAATTTATTCCAAATATTTTGTGCATATTTGTACTCGTCATCTGACACATCTTCACCTTTTAGCTGCGAGTAAAATTTATCTTTGTTAGGCAGAGAAGTTTCATCAAATCTGCTCCAGTCGTCGAGATACTCATACGGAAAGATACCTTTTTTTGTCAGATCGACGTAGTTTTCACCAAAGCAACTTTGCAGATTATTAAAAGTGCTACAACCTTTTACAAGTTCATCTAATGATGCTGCCATAAATTGCAGGCTGTCAATAAAACGTAATTTTCCGAGAGTAACTGACACATACTTTTCAAAATTATTTGGAATACATTTTATCTTATTATTTAGTTTTAGTTTAGATTTAATTTCCTCTTTGCCAAAAGCTTCTACAATGATATGACTATCATAGCCGCGAAAGTTATGTAAAACTACAGGAATAAACTTTGGTGCATGAAATTTTAAATTGCAATTATTATGAGCTGCCCCACGATACTGACCGGTCAGATGACAATGATCGCGCACTTTATCACGGACTCCGTTTGAGTCTACTAAAGATTTTTCGCAAATATGACAATTAACTGCTTCGTTAAATTCAAGTTGTTGCTTAAGTATCACATTGCTAAAAAAATAATAAAATTTAATTTTACTGTTGCCGAACAACAAATATTTTGGCAGCTTATCAAACCTTTTTTAAATCTGAAAATAATTGGTCATCAAAGAAATATAAAATATGATTTTATTTTTGTTAAAATATTTAATTTAATGCCGGTTGATAATACAAGAAAATTATATTTAATTTCGTTATGTAAAACTATCAAATGTAAATCTGTACTTGTGAAATACGAACAAATTTATAATAACATTATTACACAAAATTATAAATAATTTTCTAAGTTTGTATCGACTTAATTGGTACCCAGCTATTAAATTTATCGCTATATCCTCTCCATTTAACTAAACTTTTATCACCGCGCTTTCGGATAACTTTTTCAATAACAAATACGTCTTGGGAAGTTTTCTGAAGTTCCTGTTTATAAAAACTACCGGTTATAGGCTCACCCAATAAATCTTTTAGCGCATATGTAATGGTAATATATTTTAGATTTCTTTTTTCTGTATAAATGTAAGATTTCAGATTAATGTTTTTCAGAAAAAATAAAATGCTATTCACAATCAGGTAACCGGTAAGTATATAGTAATTTCTAAAACATATATGTAATCGGATTTCATAGCTCAGTGCAGGAATGTTGGAATTCTCGTACTGAAGATCTGTGGTTCGATTCCCATCACTGGCATATGTCGATGGGTATGGTTCTGGATTACCAAACAATTATTTTAATTGGGGGTGCGAATCCCAACAGAAAAAATACACTCTCCCACCATGTAACCACGTGGTGGGTGTATTTTGCACTCAACTCGGGGTTATCATGGGGAGAGTGTACAAAATCTGTTGGACGTAGGTAAATCTCCCGTTTATGTTTGTATCGTCTCTTACGATAAGTTTATATATGTGCCGTCTCTTAGGATAAGTTTAGGATAAGTTTATTTATGTGCCGTCATAATCATATGTATATAATCATAATCATATGTATATAATCATAATCTGTATATAATCATAATCATATGTATATAATCATAATCTGTATATAATCATAAGCATATGTATATAATCATAATCATATGTATATAATCATAAATCATAATCATATGTATATAATCATAATCTGTATATAATCATAATCATATGTATATAATCATAATCATATGTATATAATCATAAATCATATGTATATAATCATAAGCATATGTATATAATCATAATCATATGTATATAATCATAAATCATAATCATATGTATATAATCATAAGCATATGTATATAATCATAAGCATACTATGAGTTTGCTATTATTTTTATTTTAAATAAATATTTATTATATAATGAACTACGAAAACATTAATGATATTATTTCTGCTATTGAAAAATTAAAACATGACGGAATAAAGATATCTGACCAACCATCATTTTCAGTTGCGAATAACCATACTGACCCATATAGTAACCAACTTTTTTAATACAGTCGCTTATTATCTTAGGTTTTATGCCAGTATAGCATGAGGTGAATCAAATCTCTTACAAAATCTGTTTGTTAGATCAAATCCAACATGTCTTATTGGTGATGGATAATAACCCATATTATATAATATTTCATTGTTTAATATGAAATTTCTATCAAAAAGGTTTATTCTTTCTCCAACAAATCTTCAGGGTGGGGGTCCCTGATCTAGAATCCGCATTTAGTTTAGGATCAGCCTATTACTATACTGAAAAAAAATAAAAATATTTTATCACTAAAAAAGTTAATTCAACAGGCCCTTGGAGTTCTGGTCCAGAATCTGTTTTTGGTTTAGGATCAGTCTCCTAGTCTACTACTGCGTCAACCTTTACACAAGGACAAATGACGACAACGTGTCTCAGTTAAACCATATCTACTTATTCGAACTTTGAAACAAAATCACCAGTCATAAAAGGCTCCGGTTGAGAGTTTTTAAACGTATAAAATTATTTATTGGCATCACTTTGAACGAGACCTATTACATAACTATTCAGCTAAACAAACTTTACTGTTTTCCTCTAACTTTCACAATATGAAAGCCTGAGAGTGGTCCAAAATATTACATCGACAGTTGTATCTCAATAGTCTGAAAATATAAACACATGCAGTGATTTTTATTCGAGTTGACTTAGATTTTGAGTTGTGATCTTAAAGAGTAAAACAAGTCCTTTTAAGATATTGTACTTGTATTTCTGTCAACTATGACTGAACAGATTGCATCCATTTATTTATTTTTAATGCTATCAGTCAATGGAGATTTCGTCTTTACAGGAACACTCGTCGGTTTGTGTTTACAGGTTCTGAGCTTATGTAAACTTTCTTCTTAACTGGTGCAACTAATTGCTTAAAGTTATTAAGATGCTTTATGGACGCACTATCTTATCTTGCCTTGCGCAGCATTTTGGTCTATCGTCGCAAGCCACCGGCGATAATCCGTTACCCTCCGTTCGGGGCTGCCTGTGCCGAGATTTCTTTTATGAGTACTGATGAACAAATATACGTCATCAACAACATACAATAAGAATCTCTTAAACATCAAGGAAAGTGCCCGTTTGATCGATAGATACGTGACTGAGCTTGGAAGAGAAACTTTGGTTGGTTCAATCAAACAGCGTGAAAGGAAATGTTGCGTTAATCGCGCTCGCAGTGATTGGTTAAGCAAGCGTATGCATATTCATGAAAAACAAGGGACTCTCCTTACATGGAGACACGGGCCGTGGCTTGCGACGATGTATTTGGCTGATTTCTCAGTAATTTCTCACCGAGATCCCTCTTGTCATGTCGTATCACTC
>JAECUM010009055.1:0-11717 GCA_016617855.1 Megalonaias nervosa
ATGTTCTTGCTTACTTCTGTGCTGGATGCACAGTGTTCATATAATCTTGCTAACAATTATATTGTCTGTTTAATATTTCATAGTTTCTTTTCTCAAGTAGCCTCAAAGATTTCCATTTTTCATCTTTTTATTTGCATGACTGATTATACTCTTCGTAATGTATAGGAAATAAAGATGTCAGTGAACCTCTCTCTTTCTCTCTCTCAAACGCTTTTATCTGTTTATCTGTAAAAACGTTTCCAAATAAAAATTGCTAATTCACAGATTTCCAGTAATTGTGAAACGTACGACTTTTTAGTCAGGGCAACTGGTATGATAAGGCATGGAAATAGGTGTTGACATTCTACATAATTGGTGGATTAAGCATTTGCTCAAACTCACCGAGGTCAAAAGAAACCGGCTTTTATTTGCCACATTTGTAATGAAAAGAAGCTTCCTGGGGCTGTTGTTGATATCACATACACCGTTAATCGTTTCCACTGACACTTCCCAACCAGTGTTTGCCACGACATTTATATTCGGGTGTAGTATCACAGTCAATTGCTTATTGAAAAGTTTGAATTCGCCGCCACTGTAGTGGCACATGGTAGCCTCTTATCAGCGGCCTAGCAAACTTAAACGATGTTACATCGAGGCATACCTGCATAGAAATATAAACACTTGAAATAGTAAGCAAAATTGAAAAAAAAATTGCATATCCAAGTAAGACAAAGCCGAATAGCAACCATTTACGCCTATCAATCAATAAAATCAGGCGAAAGGGTTGTGACAGTTTTGAAGGCGGACGCCGCCAAAGTACCAGCTGTCTTCTATGTAACTGGGTTCCTCCTTGAAACATGGTACAGAGGTTGTGAGAATAACCGGCAATGTCTAAAATGCAGGCAAAAAGGCCTCGGGTCAAGGAAATGACAAAACCCTCCTGCAAAGCCTTCCTACGCTGATTAGGTTAATAACAACTGTGTCAATAATATGGAAAGCGAAGAGGGGGACGTTCTAGTGGAAAACAAGCAAATGGAAACAGTTCACTCACAAATGGTGGAAAACTTCCTTATGCCATGTCTTCCTATCAGCCCAATGAGCAAGAGAGCATTGAAATTAGAGAACCAATAAATACTACCAATGCAGACCTAGGGATAGCTAATTCCCTACAAGAATTTTGCACCCAGGCTCTAAGCCCAGATAAGAAAGATCCTGTATATATTACTCAACTGATAAATGTAAAGCTTGTTAGTTCATTGTTCCAAGTCGGAACTGGATCTGTGTGCCATGCCACCCACCATGATGACGATGTAAGAATCCCAATGCGTCGAATTTCATCCCGTCTCCTCTTTGACGGATTCTGCTCCCATTGAATTTGATCTCGGAATAAGCAGTGTTGCATGAGTGGTATAAAGGCTTGCGTGATCATTCCTGTCCTCCATTGAGATCTATCGCATCGAAGCTCTCTTAGCTCAGAGTTGGGAGACATGGCGAAGAAACGGTTACTTGACAGAGATTTTCAAGCAAAAAGTCAGAATTGAATTAATGACTTATCATTACCTGTGAAAAAAACCAAGTAAACAAAAAATGGATACCTGGGAACTTTATTACCTTTTGAACAACAGTTCGTACACTGCTTCTTGGAATCCTGTCGTGTGTGCTAAAGATGAACTACCTCATCGCAAACCTCAAGACCATCAAGCTTATGTCATCAACACGGACGACAGTCATCTCCCAGGAACCCACTGGGTGTCTGTCTACTTCCCAAAAGAGGATTGTGTGGAGTATTTTAATTCGTATGGATTACCCCCTTTGGAAGACGACATCATCGACTTGATGAGAAGAAATGCTCTGACGACACGATTCAAAAATAATTTGTTTGATGTTATTGTTACTTGTTAGTGGTTTGTTGAATAAGAAATGTTGTGTTTTGGAAAGAAACGTGTCTGTCGTTTGTTTTTAAAAAAATCACTGTGAATATATGCTCTTTGACTTCTCTCTATCCCTCACCATGACATGAGCTATCATAACGTTCCGACCCAACCAAAACCCAGTAGGGATGTTTTCTATCGCGTCCGCGTTTGTATCATATAAA
This sequence comes from Megalonaias nervosa, assembly GCA_016617855.1. Lineage (NCBI taxonomy): Eukaryota > Metazoa > Mollusca > Bivalvia > Unionida > Unionidae > Megalonaias > Megalonaias nervosa. The sequence goes on from JAECUM010009055.1 coordinate 2,075, forward strand.
GCGGGCAATTTGAAAAGATGTAAATAACACAAATTGCCAGACAAACATCAAAGCAAGGGGCAGTCCAGGAAGCACACTTTCTGCTGCCCCACAAACCCCCAACCAACCCCCACCGGACAAGCATAGCATACCCCGTACAAGCTTGCGTACACGACCGCAAAAGTGTATTTTGTCTCGGACAAGCGATCGGACACTTTCGGACAAGCATTATATTTTCCGGACAAGCGTGGGTACAATCACAAAGGCAAGTGGCAGTCCAGGGAGGTCTACCTGCCGCCACACAAACCCCCATCCCCACCGGACAAGCGTTGTATACCCCGGACAAAATCAAAGGCAAGGAGCAGTCCAGGCAGCCCCACCTGCTGCTCCACAATACCCCACCGGACAAGCACAGCGAAACCATGTCGTGCAGCAATTAATCCTCGCAAGAAGGAGGTATTGCAGTGCACAGCTCGACATGGACAACCGAGGGTCTTCACTTTGGCTCAGGAAGACCCGACACAAAATACAACCTCGATCTTTTCAATCCCCCGCCAAAAAAAAAAATTAAAAAAAAAAAAAACATAAATCTCCAATTACGGATAATTATTAGGAGGGCACACCTCCAACCAGATTGGTAGAGAATTTCGGAAAACGGACACGTACACTAAGTACACAAAATTCAAACACCATCTATAGCCAACACACCAAATTCACAACCCAACAAAGCTTGATAAATTGCACAGGTGACTCACACAATACTGGCATAGGACAGTTCACTAGTACAACTGGACCACATTTGACACTAAAACCGGCCCCTCCGTTGGACCGGGGCGTCTGGTGGTAGGTTTTGGGGGTTCCTTGGGTGGCTGTCCCCTTGGACTTTCGTGCCGTTTCGGCGCTGCCTCCTTTCCGGGTTTCGCACCGCCTCTGCCTCGTTACGGGCGTGTTTGCTCGCTGCTGGGTATATGGACTGAAAGAAAACAAACTAGGGGGCTATGATGGCACCATACTCATATCCCCCAGGAGGAAGTGAGGGCACAATACTCACACCTCGAACGGCCCAGCCTAGGGTTCTGAGAGGCAGTGGTGGCACCATACCCACACCTCCGAGGGCCCAGCCTAGGGCTATAACCAGTCGCGAAGCACATTGTGCATATGCGACTATAATCCAGTCAGTCAGTCAGTCTGGCTCCCAACGTTGAGCTGTTAACGTGAAAGAAAATGAATAGCAGAATTGCAAAATTGTTAGAACTCCAAATGCACCTGGAGTATGCCAGGCGTTTATTGAACGAGCTAGCCATGGAAGCTAATGAAGAAGAAGCCAGGATAAAGGAGGAGGAAGAGAAGAAAAAGAAAGAAGAGGAGAAAGAAAAAAGCAAGGGATCTTGCCTCACCTCATCATGAGCCCTCTGTGTGAGGTGAAGCCAGAAATGACGACACCTCCACAACCAGTACGACCGCCTCAACCACAGCCGCAACCAGTACAACGTGCAGAGGAGACAAGGAGGCCAGATCATCATCATCATCCCCGGGTCTGGCACCGAGGACAGAGGGAACAACAAGTCTTCACTATTCCACAAACAGAGGAGTGGGATAGTGAAGCCACTCAAGCCCCGTCTGCTCTTCCAACCACTCGTGTCAATTGGGAGAATGACTGGAGCAGACGTTGCGTGTGTGGTGCCAGGTCAGGAAGGTGTCACCATTAGCTAGGTGCATTTGAAGTTTTTAAAAAAAACAACATCCCTTCTCAGAGCTAGCCAGATCTCTAGAAAAGAGAGACTATTCAATTTGCCAATTAGTGTGAATGTAGAATAGTATGACTATAAACACTCACTCCTTTACTGTTTGTGTGTGTGTGTGTGTGTGTGTGTGTGTGTGTGTGTGTGTGTGTGTGTGTGTGTGTGTGTGTGTGTGTTTGCATGCGCGTTCGTTGGTGTGGATAGTATATATGTGTATGTTTTATTCTTTTTCGTTCGTTGGTGAGGATAGTAGATAGATGTGTTTTTTTCTTCTCATCCCGATTGTGTGGATAGTATATTTGTGTGTTTTGTGCGTTCTCCTTCGTTAGTGTGGATAGTATATGGGTGTGTGTTTTTCTTCTCATCCCGGTTGTGTGGATAGTAGATAGGTGTGATTTATGCTTTCTCGTTCGTTGGTGAGGATAGTAAATTTGTGTGTTTTATGCGTTCTCCTTCGTTGGTGTGGATAGTATATGGATGTGTGTGTGTTTTATGCTTGCTCGTTCGTTAGTAAGGATAGTATATTTGTGTATTTTATGCTTGCTCGTTCCTTGGTGTGGATAGTATATTTAAGTGTTTTATGCATTCTCTTTCGTTGGTGTGGATAGTATATAGGTGTGTGTTTTATGTTTTCTCATTCGTTGGTGTATATAGTATATAGGTGTGTGTTTTATGCTTTCTCATTCGTTGGTGAGGATAGTAAATAGATGTGTGTTTTATGCTTTCGCGTTCGTTGGTGTGGATAGTAAATAGGTGTGTTCTTTATGCATTCTCGTCCGTTAGTGAGGGTAGTATATTTGTGTGTTTTATGCTTGCTCGTTCATTGGTGAGGATAGTATATTTGTGTGTTTTATGCTTTCTAGCTCGTTAGTGAGGATAGTATATATTATGTGAAGTGAGTGTAAGGGATGTTTTCGTTCACGTCCGTGCTCCACTGATATAAAGCAGAGCGCTTGTCATTCGCGCCATTCTACACAGAATAAAAAATGAGCAGCAACATGGACTTGTTCAACAGATTAAGAGACATTTATTATTGGATAATGGATGGAGTCTACGTGGTTGAAAGGATTGAAAAGGAATGGCGCTATCAAGTTACAAAAGACTTTGTAACCACTCAAGTCACCAGCATCAAACTAGCCAAGGATCTAGTAGCAGGTATGACAGAGGAGCAAGTGGAGAAGATTAGAGGCTTCATTCAACCTAAATATGTGAGAGTAGGCTCCTTGAAACAGGCTCTTGATCATGTCATACAGGTGATGTGTTTTTTGGAAGACATATTCAATTTCAATTTCACCGAGTGGTCTTTTGTCAAAAACTTGGGCTTAGACTCTTTAAAAAAAGCTGAAGACCTGATGAGAAAAGTACTGGAGGAAGAGGTGAAGAAAATCAAAGAAACCTGGAGAAAAGAAGAGAACTGGACAAAAGAGAAAAAGGAGAATGAAAACAGAAAGAAGAAAGAAGACTTTGAGAAATTAAACAATAATTGGATAAAAGTGCAAGAGAAATTTAGAGCTATGGGTCATCCTGACTGGATGCCAGAGAAAGAAAAGAAGAAAGGAATCATTCAAAAAGTCAGGAACTGGTGGAAGAACTGGAGAAGATAAAAGAAGAGGAAGAACCCAAAGGCCCTTTTCAGGGCCACTTCATATGCCTCGAAAAGATATTAATTCTTTCTTGCCTAAGCAAAAAATTTAAAACCCTTACTCTACTAAAACACGAACGCACCTGATTCGTATTTGTCTATAGCAATGACACAGGTGGCCTGACGGCACAGTACTACCTTGCTACATTGTTGCCAATGACCAGTACCATGACGTCACCCTACCTGTTCCATTCCTCTTGACGCTATAGAGACCCAATGTGTGCCAACAGAAAATTCCTATTGAGGATATAGTGCACCAGGCTGATATTTTGAGGCTATATATCTTGAGGTTATAGTGCCGGGGCCAGTTTTTAACATTACGGTCTACGTGAGGCTAAGGTACCCCACTATACTACTGCAATGGAAATAAAATACGAATGGAAAAATGGAACGCAACGCAAATAAAGACATTATTTTTGTATTTTTAATGTTTTTAATTGTGAAAAAAGTCAAAAAAGTTCTAATCATCAGATATATACATATCTGTTTGTATTATGAAATTTAAAATGGAATTAATTTTTAAAACTGTTGCTAATAATTGTATGAAACGTGCACAATTGATTACTGGTTAAAACACATGAAGCAGTCATCCAGCATGGTTTAGATCAGTTGATAGAAAACACAACATAAATATATTCAAACAATACTTTTTACTTCAAGATGTATTTCTTAATGTAAGTTGGAGCTAGATCATAAGATAAGATAGTTCCAGTGCGTCTGCCGATTTCTACTGTTCATCAGGTCGGCCACATGAAACACAATACACTAAAAGTATGACATTAGTTAAAGCGAGTATGTATCATGTTTTAATTTGTGTACGTTTTGACTTGAGTACTTTTTTTAATACGTTTTGGTTTGGGTACGTTTTGACTTCGGTGTGTTACTGTTTGGGTATGTTTTGACTGTAAACCTATGCCCTGTCGTACTTATGCATATAAGTAATACAGGTGTACTCGAGTCACGTTCATTACTTCCGGTTTAGTACCCACCAATGCGGAGCGAGGCATTTCGACCCCAAGACATTTCGACCCTAACAAAATTCCTAAGACATTTTGATTCCATATGATTTCAACCCCATCCAGGTGACAATTCGATCCCAACTGATGCATTTTGAAAATAACAATTAACTCAATGCCAATGACCATTACCACTTTAATCAAGCGGTTAGTCATTAATGCCTGCAATTAAAAGAAAATGCCGACACATCGCTTCTGTCGCCGGAAAAAGATGTCAACTGTTAATTATAATGAAAGTCACTTTTATTAAGTTAATGGGTGTACACTAATTTGAATGAAAATAAATCAGAAGTACCACACTGTAAATTTGTATAAAAGAGCCGAAAATTTTCATTCCATGCCAATTTTTATTATAAATTTTAATAAAGGTGTTTGCTATACTTGTGTGAACATTTTGGATGAATTTATATTAAATAATGTACCGCCACATGGACTCGAAAGTCATGGATCTGTGGGACATGTGCAGATTAATTTTTGAAGGCTGTCGGAAGTGTTTATCAGCCTGGAAATTAAAGTGAATATTAAGAGTAAACATTTGCGTAAATCATTGATCTATGATACTTTATGCCCTATAGTAACACATTGATTACCTTTAAAAGAAACTGTGACTTTTTTCTTTCCTATTTTAAAATAATTTCCTTAGAAGTTGTCATTCCGTTCCTTGGCTTTAATGCATACTATTCAATCACACGGGTCCTTGACGCGGTATGAATGACGCAAGCCATTAAATACCTTTCTGTTTCTTACACCTTACTTGTATACTATAGTTAGAATATCTTTTTAACAGAGTTATATTTATTGGCTAATAAATTGATAGTTCCTAGAACTACAGCGCATGTATTTGTTTCTTTTAATTGACTAAGTGGACTAAGTGGTTAGAGCGTCTGCCTCGGATGCGGGAGACCGCAGATTCCAACCCCGACCGAGTCATACCAAAGACTTATAAAAATGGTACTTGCAGCTGCCTCGGTTTGGTTTCAGGATAATATGACTCGGTAGGACATGATGCTACATGTCTGCGACATGATGCCTCAGTGCCAGGCTTCAATATAAACTGCCACACTGAAGACATCGTAGCGATTTGACTCAAATTGTTAACGCTACGTTAAAGATTCACACACACACACACACACACACACACACACTCATAGTGAGTGATCACTAAAATTAAATGTTATTCTTGCTTTCATTTCAAAAAGTGGGATTGGTTGCGTAAATATATACCAGATCAACACATATTGTAATTAGTGCGGCAACTTCTCTTGTACCCATTGATGTCTTCAGGTTTGTGTTTCACTTGCTTGATGATCATATATCTCTCGCTATTACACACCCATTCTATAAACGTATTTGGAGCAACTTCTATCTCTCTTTTCTTTCTACAATTTACATAGTGATGTTTGATATTCATTATATTAACAACGTTTCTGTAACTGTTAAGTATGCCAGTAACATTTGTATAATGAAAGATTGTTTTCTGTACAGTTGCTCATATCAAGACATCGGCTTGAAGGTTATAAATATTGATCTACATAAATGAAAAGATGAAACACAACCATGTTGAAAGAACATGTTATGACTGACATATAACAATTTTATTCAGTAACTGGCAGCTTTCGAAGAAAATAGACATGGTGGATCCAACATGCAGGCTGCAGATATGCATCTTGAATGAGTGTGTGTGTGATGTGGATTTTTAACGTAGCTTCAACAATTTTTCAGGTATATCGCTACGATTTCTGCAGTGCAGTTAATAGTGAGTCTAGCACTGGGGTATCATGCCAGACATGTGGCATTATGTCACTCAGTTACATCATCCTGATACCGAGCAGACCTGAATGAACGTGTAACGGTTGACGCAACATAATTCCACCCAGTCTGAACTAAAATGTGTCAGGAAAAGTGTGTAGAGGGGTTTAAATCCAGGAAATGCAGTCTGCAGGAAATATGACGCAAGTATTAAAGAACAACTCAAATGTTTATTTTAACGCGCATTCTACCTTACTGAACTTAACACATAAAAATCACGCTACGCGACATCGCAACATGTTAATCATGCATTTGTCAAAAAATTGTCCATGACATGTTAATGTTGATCGAAACCTTAGTAATAATTTAAGAACCACGGATGTCTTAAGGTCTGGACCTATTTCAAATAACAGTGGTCTACAATGTTGTAGAAGTCGTCTGCTTCAGAGATAAAACCTGCTATTTTATTATGGATTTTGATTTTCTGAATTCAAATATGACAATTAAAACAACTGACTGGCTAGTGTTTCCAAGATATTTCCGTTTTTACATTTTACGTCCATGTATATTGTATAGATAGTAGAGTTTGAATTATAAATTGTAGACCTAGGTGTTTCCATGTGTTTATGGTTTCTTAACATGATAAAATTTCATCTGTCCTGTGTATGTAGCACTTTAAAAAACAGCAAAAGGTTTATATAAACAAACAAACAATGTATGAATCAAAAGGCAAAAAATCTATTATGTATATATTAGTACAGAGTTTAGTCCTTATTTAGTATCCACTCGGCGCTTCTTGGCTTGTCTCTTGTACTCATGAAATGGATCATCTCTTGTCACTGTCCAGCAATAGTCTGCAAGCACTGATGAGCTCCATTTGCCAGACAGCGTTTCTCCATTGTTGCAATAACAAGGTGAAATCGCTCCCCGTACTCGTCGCTCACTGCTCCGCAGTTCGGTTGGAAAATAAACCTAGATGAGAGTGCAAAATATGTATCTTTAGTGACATGTTGCAACCAAGGATTTTGTATGCCTTGAGGAGGTTTATCATCAACTCTCTGTAGTTGTCTGCCTCGTTGTTTCCGAGAAACCTTGTTGCCACTAAGTGGAAAGCTTTCTATGCCGTCTTTTCCTTGCCACGCAGTGCACTGTCAAATGCATCAACTCGAAGTAGTTCACGAATCTGAGGATCCACAAAGGCACCTTCCTTTATCTTACCTTGACTTAAACTTGGACATTTTCCACGGAGGTACTTGAAAGCTGCTTGTGTTTTTTCCATGGCCTTGACAAAGTTCATCATCAAACCCAACTTGATGTGCAAGAGTGGTAACAAAATCTTCCTTGATTCAACAAGTGGTGTATGCTGAACACTTTTCCTCCCAGACTCCAATGACTGTCGGAGTGGCCAATCTCTCTTGATGTAATGGGAATCTCTCGCATGACTATCCCATTCGCAAAGAAAACAGCAGTACGTTATGCATCCAGTCTGCAGACCAAGGAAGAGACCAAGAACCTTCAAATCGCCACAGAGCTGCCACTGATGATGATGATAGTTTATCCACCTCAACAGTTGTTTCATGTTTTCATAGGTTTCCTTCATATGGACTGCATGACCAACTGGAATTGATGGCAAAACATTGGCATTATGCAGCAAAACAGATTTAAGACTAGTCTTTGATGAATCAATGAACAGTCTCCACTCATCTGGATCATGAACGATGTTGAGGGCTGCTATCACACCACTGATGTTGTTGCGGGCTACATGAAGAAGAATGGGACAAGATCCTTTTGACTGTCACGGAACATGGAAACCCTAACATCACCTGCCAGGAGATTCCACTGCTGTAGTCTGGAGCCCAACAGCTATGCTTTGCTCTTATATAGTTCCAAATCCCTGACAAGGTCATACCGTTCACTTGCGTTATGTGGTATGGTTCAGAGGAGGAGGATGGGAAAAATATAGGTCAAGTGACATTGATGGTTCAGAACTAAAAGTTTCATCCACTTCCTCTTCGTCTTTCTCTTCTGACTCAAATGAGAATGCGTTTGGTGCATCAGGAACCGGCAGTCCTTCTTCATTGGGTATTGGGCGTATAGCCGATGGAATGTTTGGATAATGCACAGTCCACATTTTCTTCTTTGACACACCTTTCCCAACTGGAGGCATCATGCAGAATTAACAATTGCTGATATGATCTGTTGGCTCTCTCCAGATCGTTGTCACTGCAAATGGCATAGATTTCCTGTCCCTGTTCAACCACTGGCGAAGATTTGTTGCACGAGTGTTGCAGCATATATGTGGGACCCACCTCTTGTCCTTGTCTCCAATTTTACTGCCAAATTAAATGTGATAGGCTTTCTTAAGCATATGTTATACTGCGCTTTTGTGATGCAAAAGTCCCTTTGCCACAAACATTTAGCTAAATAGAAATGCAAAATCAAACACTGACAAATAAGAGAGCACAACACTGTATGATTTCTAGAGCTGATATAGGGCAATTTGTCCAGCAGAGTGATGTAAGCTTAGTTATGATTGCATCATCCATGACTGTTAGGAATAACATGATGCAATTCATATCATGTATGATGCAATTCCAGCTTCAGATTGCATAATTCACTGTTTTGCCAAAAAAGCAAGTACTTTCCAAACCCAGTCATAGATTTATTTATAGATCCATTCAAAGATGTATTTTAGTCAAATCTGGTTTAAATTGAGATCCTTTCCCTTCATAACTCACTTAACACCGCCATTCCCAAGTCAAGGGTCATATATACTGACTCAGTATCATATCTTTTAAAACTAGAGCCAATCAACAACTTTTAAAGCATCATTTTCGTTCTCAGTGACCAAGAATTAGTAAAGTGACTACATTTATTTCGAAAGCATTTTGGCTGTAGACCAGTGTAATCGAGCTTTATGGTTTCAAGTAATACGTCGATATTAAAAGACTATGTCACACCTAGTAAAGTACAGGGTTGAGTAAAATGGTATTCACACCGCCAACCGTGTAAATAAAAATGCTGCACAAAGCTCTAGGAGGGCATAGCGCAGAATTTAAAGAATACTAAGATGTAGTGCATCGTTTCCTCACACAAGACATACCTTGCAACCCTCCTATAATGAGAATAGTTCGTGTCGTATGTTATGTATATTTAACTTTATTGTTTGTTTGTTAGTGTTAATTTTTTAAATTTCATTACATGCTATTGTAATGTAACATTGATTAATGGACTTGAATTTTTTTCTATCTTTTTTATTTCATTGACGTAAAGAACTAATAATAGAGACATTGTATCTAGTTGCTGACCTCGTTTCAAAATCAGTGACAGTTTTGGTAAACAACCTTTTTTATTTATTTGTTTTATCTTTCTTAGAGTAAGAATCATTAAGTTGAGTCAAAGTCATACCTGGACTACATGACAAGTAGCATATATCAATTGGCACAAACTTCTATTTTTTTCAGAAGAACGAACTTTTGTCCCTCATCCGGGAATCTGTTTTGTTTCTTAATTAG
>JAECUM010009057.1:0-16719 GCA_016617855.1 Megalonaias nervosa
CTCGGTATTTAAGGCTCTGGGAAAGTTCGAATCGGTATCCAGCAAGCCGGTGCACAAGCAATGAGAGTACAGAGCGTCTGAAACCAAGCTTCCTTGGTATGTACAGTAGCATGTAACAGTCAGGTTTAAGAGCTATTAAAGCAAGACAAGGGTGTGTGCTTTAATTTTAAATTTCAGTTCATTCTATGTTTATTCAGGAATTGTTTTCATCACATTAACAATTTCACCGGTTAACAACTTTTGCGATACTTATAGCTAACAATCTAATTTCAGTGCTTAAATGTAAAACTTCAGTTTCTCGTATTATTCTAACATTAATCTTTTATTTACTTCTATGTTTCATCTAGGATCCATTTGCATGAGTTTTAGATATTTACATATTTATATATTCAACATTTAGTTTCTGTCCTCTGAGAAGATTTGTGTGCAGCTTCCGGTTGCATAAATGTAAAGGAGTTCGCCTTGACGTCAGGAAACATCGCCGTTATAAAACTTCTTTTGGGTGATAATTGGTGACGTTAACTCACCACATATCGCCTTTCTCTTATCACTTTATGTGTGGTCGTTGAATGAGTCTATTATCTCTTCACATGCCACGCCTTTACTAATACAGATTGTATGGTCATTGGATGAGAATAATTCTCTCCTTTTATTATACCTATCCTATTCTATAAATGTACGTGTGATCATTGAACGTATATCTTGAAATATCACACTTTCTTAGACTGACACTCGTAATTTGATGAATTTCGGTGAGTTCGTTTGGCGAACATAATTATCATACAGATACCACATCGAACTAGAAATCCTTAAGGATGCAATTTAAGGGACACAACTCTTTTCTGTATCGTAGACAGGTACGGGACAAGTTGCGTCTCCTGATCAGTTGCAGTCCTTTAACTTATGTTAACACTATCTGCAAAAAGCTAAAGTGATAAAGAATTGGTCTAAAGTACACTATCTGTATCAGTTATTTAAATAGAGAAAACAAATTTTGCCACACTAGACAATAGCAGTTTCTGAAAGTGCGATAAATGAATTACCAAATATATAAATAGGTAAAAAAAAAAAAGAACGTTATCATCTTTCTTTTACAATTCGCCTCTGAAGTCCAGGAATCGAAAAGTAGCAAGTGGAGCTAGCAGTTTTTCATAGATGCACATCGGAAATAAGACGCAGCTGTATAATTTATAACTCAAAATACACCAATCAACGATAAACCAAAATAAAAGGAATTAAAAGTTTTGTAACAATACGTAATATACACGAGGTCTGTATTAAATATCCAGTATAACCAGTGAGGAAAGCCGGGGAAATTCGTTTTCTTCAAACATCAAATCTAATGCAAAATACGAAACTGTAAGTGTATACTCACTAGCACAACCTCATTAAAGACTTGTACACTTATACACTATCTATCTACTTGTTTGTCGTACATTACTGAAATACATGACAAGATGTATAATTAGCATGTCTAGGCCCGTCCTGTATAATATATGTATTTCACTGATACACACTGGAACATCCTAAGAAATAACATATACACAGCATCTACAAGAAGGCTCATCCATTATAAGTTAGGTATCTGTGCGATGCAAACACAGAAGCAGCATTTTAAATGATGGATAGGCAACATCCATCTCGGTTTCAATACACGACCGATCCACAAACTAGCGTTGCCAAAGGAGACATAAAAAATCAATAGCTCTGTTGATGAACACATGCACATCCTAAGAAAAGATCTATAAGCAATACCCTCCACTAGGTCCAACCTTTATAGCATATGTGTCTATTCGATGTACACACACAGAATTAAAAGATTGATAGAAAACTCTACTCAGTAGGCTCGTCCTGTGTGATACAGTTATGTGACTGATACACACTTACAATGCCTAGAAGAGAACTTAAGTTAACATACATTCGTAGGAACATCTGATCGATACATATGCCACTTACACCTTCAAGGTGTTAGTAATAAATATGTACAGCATATATCAGTAGATCCACGTGTTATACGTGTTTCTAATTGATAGACAAGCGCGAACATCGGAAAGGCATAAACAAAATCCATCAGTAGGCCCGCCCAATATCAAATATGTCTGAGTGTAATACTGATGATCTACGTTGACCACGAAATGTTAAATTAACACCGTTTCTGTTCTGGAAAAATTGTGTGAATCATTACAATTGAGACGAAGATTCTGTCCTCATTTTTAATGTACGTCTAACAATTCACATGCACTTTTCATCCGTTTAAACTATTTCATTCTATATTTAGCGCAGCATGTTTTACTAACAAATTGGCATCAGCATGAAAAACACGAAACTATTCATTTTTCCTCCGGAACCAAGGACTCTATGCCAAATTGTAATAATATCTCCCTTCACAATGTAACTGTTGGTGTCAATTGTTGACCAATTTATAACATTTATCACCATGCCATATGTTTCCAAGAATTCCATTGATATTGACAATCACATGAAAAATGATGTTGATGATCACAGATGTGAATGTAGTTTCTGTCTAGAAAGTTAAGGCTTTGAAAGATGACATCTCCACATTTCACTTGTAGGTAAACGCTGAAAGAATAGTGAGGAGCTAACACTTTTTGAATTTTCCGTATTTTATGGAGTCTGCGCTCAGTCACTTCAGAAATCCCAGCGATAGTTTAAAGGTGTCTCTGCTTCTCTTCCTTGTTTACAATAGAATAGTTTTCTAATATTCATTCATAGACGATTCCACGCTGGGTTATGGATTTACTCAGCTTGTGCTACAGCCACCAAGATGGCATGCACTGGACACATTTCATCTTGGTCATTGTTCGTCATGATTATGATTCTCTTGAGAGTGTGGCGTTGATCCATGGATAATACTTTGCAGTGTTGCCATCCACTAACTGTAGGAGGAGAAATGAGAGCCGCATACACGTTTACTTTCTATGGGCGATGTTGAATTCGTTGTTAGACTGGTGAAGTGTTTTATTTTGTCAATGACATATCAGCTTACATTCACCAGTAGGCCGCACATCTGCAAACTCATCCATCCACACGCAGCTCTGAAAACGTTAGAGCCTAGTATCAATACACTGCTGCCATTTTCCTCCTCAAGACATGAAATATACTTTAAATTGGAATACTGTGTGGAAAAAAGGTTCAGACGAATGCAACGTTAATTTTTCTTCCACACTAATATTAACGCAAGAGTCCCTTGAAGGGAGTGATGCTCTACTGTCTTGAAAGAATTTATTGAACTTAAAGATAAGACCGGTTTTTTTCAAACCATCTCTAACTGTCTTGAGCGATAGTATTTCCATATTAGTCGCTGTGGTAGTCAAATGGAATGCAAGATGGGTACAGTTTTTATATGATACAAATTAGACGCTATTAAAAGACAGGAGAATTAGTGATTAAAGTTTCATATGTTCACTGTGGCAGACATCCATTATGTGGAGCGCTATTGTCATTTAGGGCCAGCTAGGTATCATAAAGAAGTATCTGGTAAAATCCCTATCTCATTATGAATATAAATTCTGGAGCAGTTGCGATAACAATATTCAAGGTAGCTCTCTTGGTAAGATTTGGTGGTCAAGTTGGCATTAATTTCTTTCAAAACAAAGTCTACACCATAAGAAATTTTCTTATGAAAACCCCTTGCAGATATGACTTTCCGTTTAGAAGAAGTAGGGCAAGAAGATTTTTAATATGACATCCATTACAGGCCACATTTTGCACCAGTTTAATTCAGTAAAAACTATATATATCAAAATTAGCCGCTGGTGGAAACCCATTTTCAATATCATTTTCCAGTTAGGAGCGACAAGATGTTAAGACAGCTGTCATGGTGGCCATACTGGATGTCAGATCGGCACAATTTTAATTTGGTACTAGTGGGCAGAGGTAGTTCCGTTCGTACAGCGTAGAACTTATCGTTCAAGTGTCGCGGGTATGATACCCGCCCAAGCCAACTCGGATTGGGTGCCTTGGTGTGTCCTTGTGAAAGGAACCAACTCCCATTTCATCAACACGATATAGCGAATAACGTGTTTAAAGTGCCATAAAGCCATCAACAATAACAAAAATGTTATCGAGTACCCCGAATACATCATAAAAAGTCTTATGGTGAAATTTCCATGCCAATGTGACTTTCAGTTTAGAAGAAGTAGCAATATGATTTTTTTTAATGGTCATATTTAATATCAGATCAGCACAAGATTTGTTGAAGGCTAACTAGATACTGTAAAAGTCTTCAGGTAAAACTCCAATGCTGAAATGTCTTTCTCTTCAGTATTTTAAAAGAAATGTCAGGTGTAATTTTGAACTATATCAAAATAGAACAACTGTACATAGAACTACTGTACATAGAACTACTGTACAAGCATAGATGGAGCTTTGGACTTAGTAAATTTAGCGGAAAACAAATTTTGGACTTGATGTGATTTTTACAGAAATGTTAAGCGTAAGTTTGAACTATGTTTTAATAGAACCATATGCATACATGGAGTTTTGAACTTGTTAAATTTATATTTGCAAGTGTGTAATTCTTATGTCTTGGTTTCTGCTAGGAATAAGATTTAATGGAAAACATGTCATGAAATGTGTAAATGCCTTTCGTTTCTCAATGTGAAATTGGAGAAAGACCTGGAGTACTGGTATAACGTGTTTGCAGGAAGAAATATTCTATTAGTATTTATATTACAACTATATACGGAGAGACATGAAAGAAGAATGAGTCATCACACACTCAGAACGGAAGTTACGGAAAAAGGGAGATAGAGGTAAGGCAAATTTCAGACATGCGAAAAGTCGAAACTGGTATCACGTGACTTTCTATCGCAGATCACATTATGCAATTTGTCAGACATAAAGTGCTTCTTCACAATTTACAGCGTTTTTCCGGTAATTGATGTTGATCATAATATTTGCATAATCTATTCGATTAAAAAAGATAAATAGGTAATTATGGTATGTACCTTAATTATTTGATGTCTACTAGTAAGGAATACAATACCATTCCTGTTAATATATGTTCTCGTATACAACAGTACTAAACGTAAGTATTTAACTTGGAGTAAAGGTCATACCAAACTTCGTGATGTCCTTAGTTTCTTAAATATACTATTAGTAATCAAGACTGCTGTCACTGTTTTATCACTGCATTATTTATCTTCAAGAGAAATTTATACTACTTTTCTTAGTTCTCTCACTCAATCTATTTTCAGACCGTGTTCATATTCCAACCATCTATATTTAAATTTAAATAAATAAAATTTCATGTTTTAAAGAAAGAAAACAAAACTTACAGATTCCCAACTTATCAATAAAGCAGATAAGTATATGGCAGAGTAGAAGTCATGTATATCAAACTTTAACAGTATGACTGATATATATATATATATATATATATATATATATATATATATATATATATATATATATATATACTCACACACACCAGAAAATCGTACAGAAACACCATCGGTTTCTCGTACGATTTATTTCACGTTAACGTAATGAACAATTCTCAAACAGTGTGCTTAAAAAGAATTAAAAAGAAGTAAAAGAAAAAATGAGTTACAAGATTTCAGTGAATGTAAAATGTTTGTTTTCTGTTTATAATTGATGTCCTGAAAGTAAGCGATATTGGGAGACATTATTATCGGTTGAGCTAAGCAATGATAAATAGTAACCTTTACTGAAATACAGCTGCGTGTTCCTCGCGGGTTAGGCGGTTGCTATTTTAAATCGTAAATAAACTACTATTTTATATTTGCTAAACCACCGCTCCGGTGGCCTAGTGGTTAGAGCGTCCGCCTCGGATGCGGGAGGTCGTGGGTTCGATCCCCGGCCGAGTCATACCAAAGACTTACAAAAATGGTACTAACAGATGCCTCGCTTGGCGCTCAGCATTAAGAGGTTAGTGTTAGGACTGGTCAGCCTGGTGTCAGGATAATGTGACTGGGTGGGACATCATGCTACATGTCTGCGGCATGATGCCCCAGTGCTAGACATCACTATAAACTGCCACACTGCAGACATCGTAGCGATATGACTGAAAATTTGTTAAAGCTACGTTAAAAATCCAACACACACCATAACACATATTTGCTAAACCAGTTAGATGTGCTGAATAGCGTAATATTTTTGATATTTCATACCAAGCTTTTGTTACCAAAACCTGACCTTTAATAGCTCCATTTGACACTGTGGAAACACTAACAGTAGCGACAGATTGTGAATGCGTGATTACTCTGACGTAACAGGCAGGTCGTCATTCAGACCACCTCGTATATTTCTGCAAGAAAAAACAAAACAAACTATGCCTCTGATGTGTGTTGGCGCACCAAGTTATAGAAAAATCATACATTTTGTTCGCAGGAAATTTCTGTGCAGCATAGATAGTCCAATATATATGGAACACCTCGAGTATTTCTATGGTTTGATTGACCGTAGGATTTACCGAGATGTAAGAGGAAAATAAATTCAATGCATTTGCAGCTTCAAGACCAATCCTTCTTTCTTACATAACCAAGACGGCTGGAAAAGCAGCTAATAGCAGCTATTGGCATATTTTTGAGCTATTATCCGTGGGGTTTAACCTCTAAGTTGAAAACGCAAAACGTGTTTCGATCGATAAGGAGGTTGTTGGAAACTATACTTAAATTGGAATTCGTTTTTATTTCGAGTTTAAATACCATCTTCAGTAATAAATCTACAGCTATACAACAGAAAAAGGAAAACTACCACACACCACACGTAGCCTTTATATAGCCTTTGCAATTAATTTTTGTTTCAACTGTATCACAAATCGTTTAAGGACAAGGATGTTGAAGAGGCTGGAAAATATTGTATGGGTTTAACTCAACATCTACCCACTCAGAAGACACTAGAAAGAACTGAAGCAATGCAATTTAAGTTTGACAAATGATAAAATTACCATGTTTTACTGCTTTCTGTCACTCTCAATCGATTATTTTTTATGTATGGCACCCAGCAATCAGTTCTAATGTCTAAAAGCGTTAGGTTTAAAATATATTTTTCTGTTCAGGTACAATACTTTCTATTCAACATGCAAGCATTTTGGTAATGTCATACTGTGCCTGTAGATTGTATTTTCGACAATGTTGAAAATGTTTATGCAAGCTAAAATTACGTTTAATAATCTTGACATTGTTTTCTTCCGGTTATTTCAACCTGTGGGATACAAAAATCTGATTACCAAGCAGATCTCAAAAGTTTAAAGTGTACAAAACATTCACAACCAAAACAAAAAAGGGTAAGGACAGTCAGCATCTGCAGCTATGTGTATATACTTTAATACACTACATCATTTGAATTTCCTGTAATATTGCGAAGATTAAAGTATTATATAACATACAAACAACACATCAAGCGCGTCCACTAGGATAATAGTTTTCTTTTAACCCTGCTATGATAAATTATATTTTGTCAAATTTAAACACTAGGTTAAAAAAAAAAAAATTTGCAGTATGGCAATTCCGTGAAACTATGAAATACCGATATATTTGGTATTCTGTCTAACCCAGAAAATCTAAGTTTGCGCATATTTGGTTTTAATAATTCTAGTACTTTTTAAGATTAATCCACTATACCCCTTTAAGCATTGTAATGCTGTATCAATGATCCCTTTAACCAAGAAGTTTATAATATTTAGCGTCAAAGATATTTCATTTGGATTGTCTATTTTTAAATTATTTTAACCTGTACGTTGTTTAAGCTAACTCAGAACCTCCTTTTCTATATCATACCGATGGTATTAATATGTTAATCTTAGTTATATTAATATAATAATTAATTCTTGCACTTTCATTCACGAGACTGTAAGTAATGTCATATGATCTATGCTCATAAGTAAGTACTAACTTGTAATTAGCCATTATTTTCAATAATTAATGTTGCTTATTGATAGTATAATAATGTCAAATTTTCTGACCAGTCGTTAATTATTTGTTTTCTTTTCAAATACAGTCAGGTTTTCATTAGTTTTATCTCCCATAGACTGGTCAAGCTGGTAATTTTTGTCATCTATATAACATGTGAAATTTCAAAAAATAAAAACAATTAAAAACAAACGAAAACTGTTTTAATTATACTATACAATTTATAACCATTGACCAATGTGAAACAAAATAGATTACGCCATCATTCGGATACGTATGATCGTTTATTCATTCTCCATTGCTGTCTCCAACCCAATAGGTTAATATTCAGGTTTTCATTTGGATTACCTCCCCCAGATGTGTGTGATATCGTTACTACTTTTTGTAAAACTTTTAGAATCAGTATAAGCTTTAATGTCAGTGGTGTGTATATGTGTGTATTTTTTCTTAATATTTTTCAAACGATACTATTGGTGCTATGAGATTTATATATTTTTTGTTTTTAGGGGTGGGTGGGAATGTTTTTTTTTTATAGTTCCTTAAATTAAAATCTTTCTAGAAAGTGCTTGGAGGTGCAACAATTTTTAAAAGATTATCTTTCTTATTAATATTTTACTTGCACACTCACGATATAATACGTATATACTTTAGATTGCTATTGAGTTTCCTTACACTGAAATCAAATGTCTGTCTAGCTGTCTAGTTATGTGTATGTAAGTAATGTTTTAGTAGATTCCCATTTCTTCTCAATACTTTTGACTATGTACTCAGGGTATATAATATGTCTCTAAATGTGATTAAATGTATATATAGTGTTTATTTCACTCCGTATATTAGTATTAATGTTTCAAATTTTTGATCATATAATACGTACATTATTTTTAATGAATATGATTTGTTTTCAGATTGGGGAAGAGGTCGATATGTGCTCATTTCTTATAAGTAGATGTGTTTTAAAGTTACATTTAATTTGTTATGTTCCTATTTGTTACGAATGGTGCCAATACAGTGGAAGTTGCTTCTACGTATGTTCCAGATATAATGGACACTCGAACTGAAAATGATATTCATTTTCCACAACTTAGCAAAATTTGCATATTCTATATTCCCTGAAATCTTATTTAGTTTCTTTTTTCGCCTACTAGATTGAATTTCCAATCTGTAGGTGATGAGGCTCTTAGTTGTAGTTAATATAATTCTATATTTTCATATACTAATATTGTCTACATATGAATTATAATCAAACTTCCGCAGAAAAAATGTTCTAGATCAATTCGACAATCTAGAATTCCAATTTTCAATACAATTATCTGACAACCGTTGCTTTAGAATAGCTAGAAAGAAAACTTAGTCTTATATGCACATTGGATACATCGAAGTTCATTAAACTTAGACTAATGGAAGACTAACCATGGTAGCACAGTTTTGAGTACCTGGTAAACCAGTGCTGTCATTTGATATCATATTGTACACAAGCCTTGTGTGTTTTGTTTCATCTACCTAATTAATCAATATTTGATTATTATAAAATATCATATCGTAATGTTTGATATTCTGACAACTTTACCATCTATTAAAAAACTACTGTTTAGACAGTCACACGCCTGTTAATTTCTTAATGAACAGTAACTGAATCTTTTCAATAGAGTTAGCCTTTGTTCTGTAATTTAACAATGGAGTTTCAAGTTAGTAAACAAATCCAAGACTTGGTGTTCGAAAACGTTAGTGAATTTTTAAATGAGTCTTAACTTACAATTTGCTTTCTCAACTGAACAGAGATAGATTTGTTTTGAGCTTATGAGAAAAAGCTGGAAGATGCAAAATTGATAACTAAATAAGAAAATTGTCGTACAGACTCTATCTTATTCCAATGAGAACAAAATTATAATTCTAACGTATTCTTCCGCCAGTTCTAAATATTATTACTTTTGCTTTGAGTCATTTAACGATAATTTCCATCTGTTACAGTCAACACTGAAAGTACAGAATCCTTATTTCAAACCAACTGGTGAGTCAGAAAATTTTTATATGATCAGCATATACTAAATAAAAACAATTTTTTTCAACCTATTTGCATTCAATAAGCAATATTAACGTAGCATTCGTCTTCGTGGTCATTCATATACGTGACAAATGAAACTGTAAAGCGATATTTTCCTTAACGTACACCAAAAATTCATAAGTGAAATAATATTAAACATTTTGCCACGGATACTACGTATAATTAATTTTCATTATTGGTTGTGTCTAACAACACGATAAAAAAACTTTGCAAAATTAATCATTTCATTCTATAAAATCTTTCAATCGTTTGTCATACAAGTAACAAAACTATAGTAGTAAAGATAATTTGAGGTTCCTCTCTCAGAGACACCCCTACCCCCCAAAACGTTATACGTTAACATTTTTGTCAGCAGCTTTTTTTTAGCTTAAAATGATGACTTTCATATGATTAGACTTTTCTAACATATTTCTGACAAAATTTGTTTTGTTGGGGTAGGGGGTCTCTGAGATAGGAACAACTCAATTATCTTTACTACTTTACAGCCCTATACTATAAAATTTAGACAAAATTAATTAGAGAGTGAAAATATTATATATAATGTACTTCTGTCAATCAAAGAGACATGTTGGATTTGATCTGACAAATAAATTTTGTAAGAGATTTAATTCGATTAGAGCAGCCTCAAGTTATACTGGTATAAAAACTAAAATAATAAGCGATTGTATTAAAAAAGTTGGATATCATATATCACCAAAATATGGGTCAGTTTGGTTATTCGCGACTGAAAATGATATGAGAATAGCGGGTTGGGCAGATGATGTGATGACATTTATTGACAATATGGTTGATATTTTATTTGATAATGATATTACTAAACTAAAAGACAAAACATAAAAAGCAGGATGACGTTCGGTCTACCATTCCACAAGTTCTGTCAGATAAGCCTAATGAGGTTTTAAGAGTCTCTTTCAGACATACCCTTTGGGCGAATTTCTAAATATACGAGACGAAACTTTAGAAACTCAGAGGGCAGTCTATTTTATGTAAGCCTCTTTTTGTGGCAAACGGGACTTTTCATTTTTGTTAAGACATTACCCCCAGCGAATTCCTAAATATCCGAAATCGAAACTTTAAGAACTCAGAGGGCTGTCTATTTTAAGGTCTTTATTGTGACCAGGAACCTAATGAGGTTTATTTTAGTCTAGAGATATTTTTTTTTTGAATGGCCCCTGTGTGGGGTACCCCTTTAGTGAGGTCACAAGGTCACGAGCTCACGTTATCCTGCTGTTTATTTTTAGACGGCACAGACGGCACAAACATACACATAAACTTATCCTAACTTATCCTAGCGGGGGGGGGGCCTTATCTACTTCCAACAAATTTCGTACACTCTCCCACTATGGCAACACCTGGGAGTGCAAAAATGCACCCACCACGTGTTTACATGGTGGGAGAGGATATTTTGTTTGTTGAATTTCGAGGAAGTGCTCCGGACCCCACAACCTTTTCTAAAATAGCGAGGGGCAAATCCAGAGCCCTACCCAATGTCCGTGAAGGGAACCAAACTCAGGGCGTCAGTATCAGAATCCAGCATTCTTAAAACTGAGCTATGAAATTCAGTTACATATATATGTTAAAAATGTTATCATATAGTTACCAAACAGCGTTCATTTTCTGATTTTGAAAACACGCAATTTTACATTATATTATTTAATTCTGAAAACATTATAAATAAATCGAGAAAAAACATAATTTTTGATTTTATATTGTACAGAAAAACGAATATCCTAATGTTTGCCTGAATTACGACCAACACAATTATCTTTAACAGAAGATCGGCCGTTGCTAAGGATACTGTCTGAATGACGCATTACTGCAGAAAAATAATCAATATATTCTGTATTATGCAGTTGGATTTAAACGAGAATCTATAGTAAATATGTTATTTAAGTAGGACGAATTGCTAGTTATTTTAACAAATACAGAAATGATACCAGGATTTATAGGTCTTAAAATACTATCAGATTTACAAATCTATTATATTTCATTAGCAAAAAATACGAAACGATATATACATGCTATGTTTGATTGGAACAGTATTATCTCCCTTTTTAAAATCAGATATGGTATACAGAGTTATATTTCTTGACCAACACATAATATCTCTACGTTTGATATTAATTAAAGCATGCTATCATGATTATATAGATAGAATTTAATTCTACCAGATTCTTTACGATGACATTCAAATAGTTCTTTCATCGCTATCTTACCGAGAAGATACTTACTACCTTTCACGTAAACCTTCGACCTATCTAGGTCTATAATAATTTTTGTATACCGGTATTGACTGATAGGATTATGCAAATTGTCATATTTTAATGCAAGCTCGTCTCGTAAACTTTCGAGATAACTAAAGTATTTGCTGTCATCTGATTTGATAAGGGAGAGTTTGATTCTGTCAAATTTACTAAAACAAATACCTGAAATTTCATCGTTAAATTCAAATGATAATTGCTGGTTATTAACCATTATTTTTTTATTTTGCTATTAACTCCATCTGCTAATGTTAAATTTTCAAACATTATTTCTAATGTTTAGACAAAATTAATTGTATAATGTCCAAGCGCTAGTGTGTTAATTCCGTCACTGCAATATATTTTATCATCAAAATTACTCAGTCCACGTTTTATGATCGTATCAGTTTCACGTTTGTGATGATTTGTTTTGATAACATTTGTTTTGATAAAACTGATGCTATTGTTTAGAGCTACTTTCAAATCGTCAAAATTCATCATCTTTTTCACATATCCTCGAGGAATATCTTTTGCTTTTTTTGTAAGTTTATTGTCATCTAATATAACAGCATACATTTTGGTCTTTAGTGCAACAAATTCCCTAACTGGCATAAACATAAATTCATCTTTCATTTTACCAATAACTTTTTTATTCGAATTATCTTGAAATCTACTACATGCTGGATAATCTGATAAATCGAACAGATTTTTATTATTGTAAATATCCTCATAAACATCTTCACATTTTATATTATAAACTTGCGAATCTGTGTCAGTAAATAGCAACTCTGAATCTGGCCACTGCTTTTTGGTAAAATTATAGTGAAAATCATACATCAGCCACTTCGATACATCAAGTACAGCTGCACCAACATAAATAGGTTTATTTAACTTTAAATTTGTCTTTCGTGGTTGTATTGCAACAAGATTTTCATTAAATATTTTCATACTAACAAAACCATCATCATTAACTAATTTATTTCTGCGACTTATATCATTAACGATTTCTATAGAGACCCTTTTCCTAATATTTTCCATTGTCTTTCCAAACACCGAGTTGTTCATCAACTTGAAAAAATTTTTCTCAAATTAAGTTTTAGCCACAGCACGACGTTTCGTATTTAGATCAATATAATTTGCCATCCACTTCGATTGATTAAACTTTAGCACGCGATGGACTTTTCTCAGAATTAGTCCAGCATCTACTGCTTGTTTTAAATTTTTGTAATGCATAACATAATTTCTTTTGTCTACCAAATTTGGATCTAACTTATTAACAATCGAATTTTTTGATGTCGTCGTTGCTCGTTGTTCAGGCGATAATAAACTATAATTAATCATCATTGACTCTGCGTAAAACGGGTAGTCGTTATGTAGATCATGTAGCGAATTAGGATAATCTAGATCAACTTAAAAAAAAATGAGATATCTGAAAAATCGATATTAATTTTTCTAGGTAAATCTTTTTCAGTTTCTTTAAGAAATTGATCTGGTGTTATCCAATGAAATCCACTATGTGGCATTGGCTCTGACATCGCATATTCATACAAATTATTGGCGTCCAGATAAATGATGTAACGACGGGAGATTTTTATCATAATTGTTTAAGTACTTGTTATTAGCAGCTGCATATTTCTTTGTTATAACGCTAATTCCGCCTCTGATACCTTTTTCAATAAAGTTAAACATATCGACGTCCGTTAAGAGATCTAGTTCTATTTTACTCGTTTTTAGTAGAGCGTCCCAAGATAATCCTGGAGAGGAATAATACCAACAGGGGTCTAATCCATAATTGCTATAGCTTACCCGGCGAAAACTCTAAAAAAACATCTGCTAGCAATAATACATCTGTTTTCAAATATAGATCATGATAATCACCAAATGTTTTACAACTAAATTTATTCCAAATATCTTGTGCATATTTATATTCGTCATCTGTGATATTTTCGTTTTTGAGTTGCGAGTAAAATTTATCCTTGCTAGGTAGAGAAGTTTCATCAAATCTACTCCAATCATCGAGATACTCGTAAGGAAAGATACCTTTTTTTGTCAGATCGATATAGTTTTCACCGAAGCAACTTCGCAAATTATTAAAACTACTGCAACCTTTAACAAGATCATCTAATGATGCTGCCATAAATTGCAGACTGTCAATAAAACGTAATTTACCGAGCGTCACAGACATATACTTTTCAAAATTATTTGGAATACATTTTATTACGTTATTTAATTTTAGTTTAGCTTTAATATTTTCATCACCAAAAGTTTCTAAGATGATATGACTATCATAGCCACGAAAGTTATGTAAATCTACGGGAATAAAATCTGGAGCATGAAATTTTAAACTGCAACCGTTATGAGCTGCTCCACGATATTGGCCGGTCAAATGACAATGATCTCGCACCTTATCACAGACTCCGTTAGAGTCTACCAGCAACTTTTCACAAACATAACAATCAACTGCTTTATCAAAGTCGAGTTGTTGCTTAGACGTTATTTTCATCGGAGCTGTTTTAAGTAATCTGTTAGAAATTTTATTAACTTCGTCTATTAAGTTTTTTAATAGCCATACGGCAGGATTTTCACCTCTATATAACTGTATCGGAGTTGAAAATTTATCGTTAGTGCAATAAACTACTTTATAAGCTACTCCGCAAGGAATATGCTGTTGTATTTTTCTAGTACTGGATTTATTCGGATTATTTTCTGCTCCAACCACAGGAACGAGTAGACACTCGAAATCAGCGTAAATAACAAAAGGAATATTTAGTTTATGATTATAATTTTTAAATTTTAATGTTTTTTCTTTTTCGCTTGGCATACTTATTCTTTGAACATTGACACAGTATTTGAGATGCTTCTGCAGTCTTTCATCGCTAGAAAAACCGTGCAAACATCTATAGCAGAAATATTTTTTATTTTTATTTTTACTGTACTGTTTGCCAACTAGGCCGTTAAAGTTGTTTATCCAACAATAATGTCCTCGATAAAATAATAAATGTATTATATTTTGCGTAGCATTTTCTGAGATATATCTCGGGTAAAAGTTTTCTCGCTCATCTAGTCCGAAAACATTTACTGAGATACTGTTTTGTTTTTCAAACTTTGGTATATGATTTTCTGCTACTGGAAAAGTTATTCCTAAAAAATCTAGTTCGTCCTCGTACGGAAAATATTTGTTAACGCGATCAGCAATTTTTTCTTTTGGAAACATCGCAGAAAGAATAGACCATTGAAAACATTTGTCCTCATCGTTTTTGACATTAATACAGCATTTTTTGTTTTTAATTTTTTGAGGGAGATCGACGTAGCCAGCGCTATTAACGCCGCTGCCGTGAAGTACGTTATATTTTGCTCTGTGAAATAAAACTTCTTTTATCATTTCAAATTTCCAACCTGATCCTGATGAAGTAAATTCTTCTAATTTTTTGTTTATTTCTTGATGTATTTCATCGGCGACCATGGCAATGTTTGTTCCAGTTAATATTTTTCTCGATTTTGCTGTTAAATATGGTTCCGAAATTTCGCTGTCA
This sequence comes from Megalonaias nervosa, assembly GCA_016617855.1. NCBI lineage: Eukaryota > Metazoa > Mollusca > Bivalvia > Unionida > Unionidae > Megalonaias > Megalonaias nervosa. Next base: position 15,734 of record JAECUM010009057.1, read on the forward strand.
AAACTTTTTATTTCAAAAATTGCATCAAGTACATCCTCAACTGCGTGTGACTTTGATAAAATCGTATGATATTGGACTATATGTTTGATACTTTTATGAGCCGTAAGTTCTCGAGCAATAACAGGTTGTAAAAGATGAAATAAATTTGTGGAGATAAAATTTGCTAAAATTTTTTGATCATCAAGTTTGTAACTATTATCGTAACCAGAAAATGCTGAAGCAATTTTTTCTGATTTGATAATGTTCTTTTTAGCAATATCTCGCAATTTTAACATTATATATATAGTAATATTTTATATTTAATTGAATTTTTTAAAATTCCTAATTAGAGATATGAAAAACCTTATAGTATAATGACAGAAATGTTGAGATATCTGCCACTGACAGCGGAAGAGCAAGAATTTTATCATGTACATATGAAATACAACTTATACGCTGCAAATGCACTTGGTTCTGTTATTAATATAAAATCTAAAAAATCTGTTGGCATATCAACACCAGCTGGTATGTTAATTTCAGTAAAAGGCGATAATGCAGAAAGAATTAAAATGTTTAGAAAAGATTTTATTTATACTTTGTTTTGCGGCGATATTCCAGAGGGACAACGAGTATACAGAGCAAACGGCGCAGTTGCTGATGATGATATTGAAAATTTATCATTACAAAATGAATTTCAACCTCATCCAAGATTTGATCTATATGAGACAAATAACAAGGGAATTATGAGACATAAAAAACTAAATAAATTGTTGGAAGCTTAGATAAAGATGGTTATTTACATGTAACGGTACGTGGTATAAAAACTAATTTTGTTCTTTATATGTCACACCGTTTTGTGTTTGAAACTTTCAACGGACTAATACCTAATAGTTTAGTTATCGACCATATAAATAAAATTAAGACCGATAATCGTTTAGAAAATTTAGATCTGGTAACATCAAAAGAAAATAGTAGAAGAGGAAATGCTGGTGGTAATAATTTTAAAA
>JAECUM010009058.1:0-52009 GCA_016617855.1 Megalonaias nervosa
AAATTGCCAGGAGTTCCATGGGCTAAATATCCCGGTGAGAAACATCATCCTGGATATAATTATTGTGGTCCTGGAACTCGACTTGATATCCGACTTGATGATCAAGATCACCCAAGACCAGGAGAGCAACCAATAAATACGATTGATCAAGCGTGTCACGTTCATGATGTTGCGTATAAAAGCAAGGATTTACAACAACGGCATATCGCAGATGTAAAATTAATTCACGCATTAAATTCTATACCCAATAAATCTGTCAGAGAAAAACTCGCTAGTTTTCTAGTAAAATCTGCTATGAAAGGCATAATATTGTTAGGGGCTGGTAATTAATCAATTGATTATTATAATGGAATATGTTTATTATTCCCCGAGAGGATTCTGGAGAGGTAAAGCAGCGATTAGTAAACTTGCTGAAGCAGCAAAAGTCTCACGTAATGTCGCTGCAGCGTGGTTAGCACGACAGGCAATATGGCAAATTTATCTGCCACCACCTAAAAAAATTCAGTATGCACATTTTGATGTTAATACCCCTAATGATGTTCATCAAGCAGATATTTTGTTTTTACCACACGATACTATTAAAATCGGTAGACGTCAGTACACATACAGATACGCGTTAACCGTCGTTGATATTGCGAGTAGGTATAAAGAAGCAGAACCATTATCAACTTAAACAGCGACTGAAGTTGCATCTGCGCTTGAACGCATTTATCAACGAGGACCCCTACGGTGGCCACAACTGCTACAGGTTGATCCTGGCAAAGAATTTATTGGTGAAGTATCATCGTTGATGAAGCGACAAAACGTTAAAATCAGACGAGGACACACAGAAATTCATCGTGATCAGGCAATCGTTGAACGATTTAATCGAACACTTGCTGAGCGGTTATTTGGATACCAATACGCGAGGAAAATATCTACCGAATCCATGGAGAGATCTCGTGAATGGGTTGCGAGGTTACCGAGTGTGATAGCTGCGTTGAACAACGAAGTACCTCGTGCAATTTCTATGAAAACGTCTGACGCGATCACAACAAAAAAAAAATATATAACCCGCCGACAACGTAATTACTCCCATCAACCAGTACTAGGCGATGTTACGGTAAGATATTTATATGAACCTGGTGAACTTGAAGGAGGTAGAAAAAGAGCAACTGATCCTATCTGGAGTGTGACCACACACAAAATTTCTAGCGTGGTAAGGTAATTTTTTAAACTCCTTTAGTGATCCATCAATAGATCTATAATCATCGTGTATTTCTTCGTAATAATCTGCAAATGTTTTCAGCCACTCATGTGGAGATTGATCAACTATGGGTGGTGGTTGACCATGATCGCCACACATCACCACAGCAGTATTTTTTAGTAACAGCCAATCAAGAAACATTTTTAATACCTCTAGCGACACCGTGCATATCTCGTCCCAGATAATAATTTTAGGAATGTGTTTCTCACCCATCCGCGATGGAGTCCATGCGTCTCCGCACCATCTAAAGAAACTATGGTATGTACACGATTTTACTCCTCGTTCTTTTATTTCCCTGGCGAGTTTATGTGTCGGTGTCAAAACAATCATATCGGAACAATTACTAAATAATTTAATCGCGCGTGTTGTTTTACCTGAACCACCACACCCATTAAGATAAATGGTTTTATGTCTAGCTACAGGATCATATACAGATGGTGCCGATGACATCGTTGATAGCTGATTATTCTAGTAATATGTTCTTATAATTTCAACATCGGCGGATTCAGAATAACTGATTATATCCTCGTGTTTTATTCTCCATTCGCCCCATGATGCATGATCGTTAAGTTTCAACAAATCCGCGTGTTTTTTGTTTATATAAAATGAATCTGTCGCGACTCTGACTGCGTAACTAGGAAATCTGTTTATCATAGATAATAAATTTATCGAAACATACGCCAGCATCGAAGATCTTAAATGAGTAAACTGCGGTGACTCGCCATCAGTATAGCTCACAATTGTACCTAATTTTGTTCCGTCTGATAAATAAGCAATACTGCGACCTATGAACGTGTTTTTCTCATTTGTATCGGCGATTATTAAATCGAGTTCAGCATTGTCCATGATTAATCTTGTGCACGCTCGTTTATGATCATACGATCCTCCTTGCGTAAATTTACCGATTATTTTTCTACCGATATCTTTTGCGAATTTCTCATTACGCGCTTTTCTGTACTCGCAAAAAATATCGGGATCGGAAAAATCCCCTTCATTAAATACATCTGGTTCAGGCATCCAGATTTGATACTGCGCGTGATATGATATAATCGCTTCACTTACGCGTAACGACAATACAATTCTTTCGTTGAGCATATATCGTAATAGTACTATTGGAGCCCAACATCGCCCTGAAAAATGTTTTGCAAACCAAGCGTAAACAATCATATGGAGACCCTCGTAAAACTCGAACGACTCTATGCACGCAAGTCCTTGGGGAAGGGGTCCGTTTATAGCCACTCTGGTCATCTCGTGTGTCGGATGTCCAAATCTCTTAAAGTATTCAGAACACTGTCCGTATCCAAGAAAACTTCCGGGATAACAAGCTACCATATCAACTGAGATAACGTCATTACAATCGTATTTAGTATTCCACAATCCGCCATGTCCGTATTCGATACAACTTTTTTGGACATCTTCAAGAAATTCTGATCGTGTCGGTTTCCATAAACTTTTTTCCTGAGCGTAGTGAGCAGCAACTGATGGAACGGTAAAACAATTATTATGTAATTGTTCAACTTTATCGGGTGTGTATTCGAGGCGTTGTGCAAGATTTTTCATTTCCCCATGGAGAGATTCTGTACGATAAATATCACCATTAGATCGTACAAACTGATCATCATGATCATATTCTGAACTCTGAAACAGCCAAACAGATACAGGGTCAATTTTACTGATATTTCTGATAGCATCAAATGCATGACCATTATAAAATTTAACCGTTCTATCTCGTGGAAATATTGTTACCGCCACAGTCCATGCATGTGCGTTATGATCAATAATATCTATAGAAGCTCCCCTTGATTTATATTTTGGTTTGTATAAAATCTCTCCCGTTAACGTCTTCACCGTTATTGGGAGTTTCAATTTCTTCCCCAGCTCAGCAACGTCGCTGATAGACGCTCCGGTGCCTTTAACTGTTTCTGCCCAGGTGTTTATTTTTTTACGTCGTAAATCCGTTAAACCGTTTCCGCGTATCGCGTTTGTGAAGTGTTCTGTAACCCGTTCAGCTACGCAATTTATCCTCGTTGATGCTGTTGATAATTTCATGGGCTTGAGATCATTGAGGTCAGGTTTATTATTTAAAGGGTATACCGCGTATACAACCGCAGTTACAGGGTATGATCGCATGTAGTACGGTTTATCAATACCAGTAAGTATTCCCGGTTTGGAATTTTTACTAATAACAATATTATTTCCTGACCTATGGACAGAGTCACGTTTGTCACGAATAATCCAGGTGTCATCGTCTGTCTTTACAATAAATTTTATTAAAATAAAATATTTCTGAACAAGGTAGTCAATAATCATTTTTCCTCGTTTGTCATTCATCATATTAACAATATTTCCAATTCTGAATGTCGACCACACATGAGCCGCACCATCGTCGCGAAATTCCTTTTTGGCCTCATGGATACGTTTTGTTATATCTTTATTCGTTAAAGCTAGATCTTGCATAGAAAAACTAAATTTATGCAGTCTGTCGAGGTCAAATCTAGCTGCGGAAGGTTCAATCGCGGATAATTCCTGCATTATTATAATTAGGACAAAATATATATTTAATTAAAATTTAATCTTTTTATATATGATTCAAACAAAGAATCGATGTCATTGGCTTATGATCGGATATACTTCTCCTTGTAACAAAGCATGCGTAAACGAATTCTGCGGCTACCATATGCAATGTGTTAGACAAGGCAGTTTCGGACCAAAACCGTGTATGCGGTGTGGTGTTTGAGTCAGAGGAAAAACTCAATTGTGTGCACAATGCGGTGGTAAAAAATACAGAGAGCTGAAACGATATTACCATAAAAAAAACACCCTGTCAGGTGAATCTCCTATAAAATCCGAAGAGGATTATCTCGCTAGATTTTCAAAATAATCATTTAAACAAATAATATTATTATATAAATGAAGCAAAACGAATTTGTGGCGCATCCAATAATCACTAATTATGAAGCATCTCGTGATGGTGTAATTAGGAACTGCAGATTAAAGAAACCAGTCTGTAATGTTGATAAATTTGGTTATCTTAGATTTAACGCCAACGGAAATAAAAATTATTTCTCACATAGATTCGTGTTCGAGTGTTATTTTGGAATCATCAAAGATGGACTTGTAATAGATCACATTGATGGAAATCCCAAAAATAACTCGCTTGATAATCTACAAGCTATTACGCAGAGTAAAAATTCTGCACGTGGAAATACAGGAAAGTGTAAAATATTTGGAAAGAGAGCTATTAAAGCCGTAAATGCAGAGACTGGTGAAGAGAGAAATGTTAATTCTATGAATTTAGCTGCAAAATATTTTGGTATACATCCACAATCGGTACAATTTGTGGCCGATGAAATATACAAATCTGCCTTTTCAATGGGGTTTGGACAACGAATCAGGTTCACCTATCTACCAGAACCTTCTTCATGAACAGTATTTTCTCATTTTGCTTTGATAGTTTCATGCAGGTGTTTTTTTTCATTGATGCAATTCTTATAGTATCAGATAATGAAGCGAGACAACTCCGTCAAGCATAATAGTAAATATCGTAGTTGTCGTACTTAATACTAATGATTGCACCTTATCTCTGAAAGAGTCCAACCCTATAAATGATATCTTTCAATAGTACACAAAACATATTCACTGATTGTCCAAACTTCGACTGTAAAAACATTTCAATGAATTTAGTCATGCATCTCAACAGTATTGCAAATAAAAATCGCCTTTATAAATGGTTTTTTTTTTTTGCTGATTTTATTCGAAAATCTCGTTTTTTGTTGGTTTTTTGTTCGAAAATCTCGTTTTTTGCATGAAAAATGACCAAAAATCAATGAAATTCGGCTAGATTCTGTAGCGCTGGTAGGGTAAAAACCCCAGCGATTGTCTAATTGATTTTGATGATCTGTCGATTTTTATAGAAACCCTTGGCTAAAATATCACTTTGTTTTTGCTAAAATGAAGAGATTTTTGATCAAAATTTCTTGTTTTTTATCAGTTTTTAGTGAGTTATTGTCAAATTTATCAAGAAATCATCAAAATCAATTAGACAATCGCTGGGGTTTTTACCCTACAACAATTGAGAGTTTTCAATAATTTTATCGTTGTATAATGCTATTGCATCATTATTCTATAAAATCTCAATAATTTTCTATGTTCTTATGAAATCGCTGCTACCTAAGCAGTGAATACATGAGGTTATTTTTAGAAATGAGCTGGCATTACGTGTTTGTATAGCTTATCGATTATTTTAGTATCCTTGGCAACGTCTGATTCATACAGACTTTTAGCTGTGTGTAATGCAGTTTCAAGCATTTGGAAACTGAATAAATTCACGTTTTGCAATAAATTCTGATTTTATTAAGAAATCTACTGATTTTATTAAGAAATCCTCTGATTTTATTAAGAAATGCATAATAAATTCTGATTTTATTAAGAAATCTACTGATTTTATTAAGAAATGCATAATAAATTCACGTTTTACAATAAATTCTGATTTTATTAAGAAATGCACTGATTTTATTAGGAAATCCACTGATTTTATTTTGTTACGCTAAGTACATTACGCTTAACTTAATACTAATATTTTTAATATATATACATAATGAAGTCCGGTGGCCGATTGCTAACGCATTGAACTCTCAAGCTCAGAGTCCGTGGTTCGAATCTTGTGACTGGCAGATTGCCGGCGAAGGCGATGTTATGCTAAAATTTGTTATTTATTGGGGGCGTAGCCAGCACTTCTACACAATAGGAAAACATTTGTACACTCTCCCACCATATCGCTTGGTGGGTGCAATTTTGCACTCCCTGGGTGATTATGATGGGAGGGGTGTGCAAACATTTCCTATTGAAACGTAGAGAAAGGCCCATTGTATTGTCCTAGGATAAGTTAGTTAAGTCTACATGTACTGTGTTGTCATTATATATATAAATACCTTACTGTAAATATGCTTGATTTAGGGCTACATAAAATCATAATGCCTACACAGCCCTCTTAATTTCTAGTATTTCGTTTCGATTAGGAATTCGCATTGACTTTGTCAATTGGGGTGTGTCTATGCGTAAAGATAAGTTTATGTGTGACCTCTGGGCATACTAGGATGACCTTTGGCAACCTAGGGGTTTCACACGGGGTTAATGTGCTGTAAATATGCTTGCTGTAAATGCTACTGTAATTAAGATTCTGTGTTAAGGATAAATTAGTTAAATTCTTAGAAATAAGTTTATGTGTGACCTCTGAGCATACTAGGATGACCTTTGGCAACCTAGGGGATCACATGGGGTTAATGTCTGTCCGTAATTAAGATATAATCATGTGTATATAATCATGTGTATATAATCATAAAAACAGTCCTTAGGGACTATTATTTTTATATTAAACAAACACTAATAATATAATGAATTCCGAAAATATTAATGTTATCATCAATGCGATTAGAATATTACAACATAACGGTGTAAATATATCTGATAATCTTAATCCTGAAAAAATTCTGTCTGACTTTTCGTCGTTAGAACAACGAAAATTAGAGAATCGGTACACACTACCATCTGATTATAAATTCATGAAGTTTATCCAACAGGCAATGTTACAGTCGCTGGCAGCAGTTACAGATGATCAGGTAAAGCTGTTTGTACCTCTCTCAAACGCTATTGACAAAATTAAGTTAGAATTATCTCATGAATACGAACAGAAAAAGATCGTGAACTTTCGTATAAGACAGTTAAGAGAGCATTGTGAAAATGAAAGTGAAGGTGGAGTTAATCTGATAATGGCTAAGCAAAATCCCTGGTAAGTATACAAGGTTATTTACTTATAATATTTTATTCTTATAATTACGATTTACCTAGTAAAAAAAAGATGTTCTGATCCGAATCTAACTCGGATATTTTTTTAAATCTAAAGGTTCGTTATAAAATGCGCTGCAACGGTATTCATTTATGTTTGTTTATAAACACCTTAATATTTATCCTTGATTGATTGAGGGAAGTACACAATTATTTTATTTATGAAATGAGGACTTCCCTCAATCAAGGATAAAACAGATACTTTTTTGTTTGTTTGTTTTGCAATATAACGCTCTATGGTCTCACATACAGATTTATACTTAACGTTTCATTCTGTAAATCCAAAATACGTCCTTGCTGATCAGTAAGTTTAAAATGTATCCTTGATAATAACGGATTATGTACACGTAGATAAACGAGGTTAATTGGTTCAGATACAATTAAATACACGGGAGGCACTTGAGGGCTAAATGTATATAATATATAACCTTTCTGGGCAGCACTACTTTTCTTAAGGTCTACTTGATAGCTGACATCGATTACATCGCATACTAGATTGACTGCTACCGTTGATGCTATGTTGACGATTTGAGGCGAGATATGACGGCCTCCACCGTATGGATCATTATTATATTTAAGAATGACCGGTGGTGGGGCTATTTTTATCCACGCTGCATGTATTTTAGGGAAATATTCATCAATGACATCGTTGAGTCTCTTTTTTAATCCGCGTGAATCTAATTTTGGTATTGTAAACGTTTGTAAATCTTTTTCTGTTATTTTGTAATAATCAAGAAATATTTTTATGAAACGTTCTGAAGGTGTTCTTTTATTTTCTTCAAGTATTCTTAAGATAAAAGATCGATTAATGATATACATATCCGATCTGAGATTATTTATATGCTGTATTATTTCAATAATGTTTTTCTTTTTTCACGTCCTCGTTGTAGACCTGCGATAACGATTTAAACGAATTTTTTAAATCGTTGATTTTATTATTATGCTCAAATTCGATCAGAGAAACCCATCCATAGATCGGGGTTTCAAAGGGAGCGTCAACGTATTCACCTGTTGCTGGATCACGTTTGGCGTCGATCACAGAAGCATTACCATAATGAGGAATCCGCGTTCCATCAGTATCAATATAATACAATCTTCCCCCAATATGATCGTCCAACCAATCGAGTAAATAACCCCTGAAACCAGGAAATCCGTTGAGATAAACGTCCGGTTTTTTTATGTATTTTTTTGTTTTTTTCCGTTGTGAAAAATTCATCTTTGGTTGGTTCTGGTGGTCCTTGATAAAATGGAGCAACATCAGGCCATCCTAACACTGACCTGATGGAACTTTGATAAATATCTACAACATAATCAATGGAGTTTATTTCAATCGCAGCTGATAATGTTGGTTCGTAAACGGTAATCGCTATTTTAGATTCCTTTCCTGTAATGGATTTAATTCTGCGTTGGAACTCATCATTAATCTGTTCTATTTGATAACTGCCCGTTGGGGTTCCGACAACTTGCCAATCGGGAGTTCCATCTGGTTTGTTTTTATTCGCGAATACAAGTGAATTATTAGGTGGTAGTCCACCAAACGACGCTGATCTGATATTTGGCCAACTATGATAAACGTGTAGTTGAGCTAATGCTATTTCATTCGCTGGAATTGCCGTGGGGAAGTTAACGCTAAATTCGGGATTGGTCGAACTTAATGACATCATAGTAGTTTTTGACGGCGTTGTATTAGTGACGATCTTCTGCAATAATTCCACTGACATTATTTAATAGTTAATTATTTAATGGGTCGATCAAATATTGCCAAAAAATCGCCATTATTAAATTATATTATATTTTTTTTATTTTTTTATTTTATTAGAAAATCCCGTTTTTTTTAATCGGTTTTTAGTTAGAAAATCCCGTTTTTTACATGAAAAATGACCAAAAAATCGATGAAATTCGGCTGGATTTCATGGTGCCGGTAGGGTCAAAACCCCAGCGTTCTCTAATTGATTCTCTAATCGATTTATGATTTTTATGGAATCCTTGGCTAAAATACCGGCGTTTTTGTCAGTATGAAGCGATTTTTGATTAAAAATTCCTATTTTTTTTATCTCTTTTTTAGTGAGTTATTGTTGAATTTATCGAAAAATCACAAATCAATTAGAGAATCAATTAGAGAATTCCTGGGGTTTTGACCCGTCGGGTTTACGAAAATTGATTAATTTTTCGTTGCAATAGTTCTACTGACATGGGTCCAACGTTTTATCGATAAATGCCTCATTGTACGCGCCCATGATCGTCGCGAATTCGTCATCTGATATTTTGCCATCGCTGAGATATTCAGATAAATACGACGATAATTTAGAATATGCCGCATTCGCAAGTGATAATTTATTTATGTACTCGCTTAATTTATCATTCGTACACGTAGATATCTTTTTACCGATAATATTAAGAATGCCTGCGCATGTTGTTGCCGTTGAAACGACGATTGTTACAACTCCAGGTGCTGTCATTGTTATTGTTGATAATAATAATCCGGTTCCAGCAATAACAGCGGAAACTGAGTAAACAATTATATCAATAACAACCATACGTCTGCGATATTTTTTTACTTTTATTGTATAATCGTCGATGATATTTTTTAGTTTAGTTTGACACTCACATACTTGAGCGTATCTGTGACGTTGAACGTCGATAAGTGAATCTCGATCCATTATGCTAACAACGTCATTTAATTAAGCTTCAGCTACGAATTCCAGGCACCACCAGTAACGTCTCGGTGGCATTTCCGTTGATTTCAACGTGAATGTTTCTTTGATGCCCTTGGTTAGCATCACCAGCAATGGATTATGATATACATTCGGTGATGTTGAAGTGGCCGCAGTAATTTCCGAACCGTTCAGGGATAGCCTGTATAACCCAGTTACTTCTGCGCTGTGTTCGAGAGTTGTATTTTGCGATGTCCATGTTGTTGATCCTGATGCTACTGTGTACACGATATTTTTAATTTGTCCGTGTGGAATTTTAGTCAGATTAGTTTTTTTGAACAATAATAGGTATTCCGCTAACAATATCGTTGAGTTTCATGTTAATATCGACGAGTTTGATATCAACAGTTGGTGGAGTTCCCAAAAAATCATTAATGTGCTTATTTATGTTTCTACGAAAATTTAAGAAAGTTTGTACATGATTAATAAAATTAATATTGATTGTAGTCATTTCATTATTGATTGTTGATATTGCTGTTACTTGATCGCTAGCGATTTTAATGTTGCTATCGTCTACATATTTCTTCGTTACAGCGTCGAAATCTGATTCTGGTGTTCTAAGATTATTAATTCCATTATTATTCATGTTGAGAAATGCACGCATTATACCACCATTGACTAATACGTACTTAGATTCTTGATCATCGACATATTTTTGTGTTGCTGCATCTGTATCTACGGATGGGTTCCCAAGGTCTATAATTTTATTTCGGTTCATGATAATGGCATCCGTGAATGAATCACCAGCTCGCTTGATAAAATCGTTAACTGACTTACCGGAATCTTGTATTTTACCCTGATCAGAAAAAGTAACGATATTATTAATAACCGCGGTGGGAATTCGTATAAGAACATCTAACAGTTGTATATTACTCGTTTTTAATCGTCCTTGTTTATCCTGAAAAACAACGACTTCATTTTGATCCACACTTGTAATACTTAATACATTATCGATTTCATTTCTGAGCTGATCAAGAGTTGCGTATTTAGATAAATCGACCCCCTGCTGAGCTTTGCGAGAAGATCTTCCATAAATATCTACCATTATATTTACTGATATCTGTTTAAGCGCGTGGTATATTCATGCACGACTTTATGCGGTGGTGTTGTTGATTTTGATACAGCATCAAGTACATTAAGTACTTCTTGACCGCATATCGGTGGATCAGTTATTTGTTGTGTCAGTAATGTTGAATACCAGATTTTAGAACGCATCTGAGCAGTATTTATATATTTTAAAATTCCTTTGGTGGTGCCAGTCCATAAATCAAAATAAATAATTCCACGTGTATCAACTGCATACGCCACCCAATGAGTGCCTGAACCAGAGTTTTTATCGAGGTTAATAATATCAGTTTCTTGTTGCATTGCAAGAGGAGGTAATTGATCACGCATAAAAACTCCTCTAAAGTTTTCTATATTCAGTTGCTTAGCGGCATTAAGTAAATCAAAATTGGACATAGGGAAAATCATTGATGACGAAGTTACCGAGGTAATCTTAGGCCGCTTCCGTACCACGAATGTGGGGTCCGTGGCAATCTTAGACCGCGACCGTATGCTGGGCCTGATAATCTTAGACGGCCCGGCTGTGGAACGTTTGGTGTTCTTAAACGTCTTCCGCGTTGTTTTGATCTTTTTTTTTTTAAATTGTGCATAATTCCTTGACCCGTTGCTTTCTTTAACGCCATTCCAGCAGCGGTTCCAACAGCGCCTAATGCAGCTGCTTTTGCAACAGCTGGGGCTGCAGCGGCTATTAATGCTGATATTGCTGCGAGAAGTGGAAATATGCCACCCGTTTTAACGAAGTCTTTAATGGCACTCGCAGAAAGATTAAGTTTTATACCTTTTTTTAGTTTTTTTGCCTCAATGAAGTTTCTGAATTGACGTTTTGATAATGATAGCTTATTCTGACCACTCGCGATTTGTTCTTGCCGCAGCGATATTTTTGCAGCACAATTAATTTTTGATGATGATTGTAGCTTTTTAATCTGACCTTGAGTCAGACTGACCTTAACTATATGTGACATTTATAATTATTATGAGCGATCTAATTAAATGTTCTCTACAGGTGCATCAATAACTCTCATTCGTCCACCAACACCTTCAAGTAGCATCGATTTATCGCTAAGTATAACAGCAACAGCTCTGTAATTAGCAATAGCCCCTCGGTTTACGCGAGCTCGAAAATATATGTCAAAGACTGATTGTCTGGTTAAATCTAAATGTTCCAGCGAAAAGTAATAAATCGGATATAATATTGTAAAATCTAACTGTGATATTTGTAAACCAGAATCGATATTCTGATCACGTCCCATGAATGTCATTAATCGATGATATACACGCGCTACATGATTTAACTCAAAATTTAACAAAATATCCTCGGATGGTTCTTGATGTCCGTTTATTCTTAAAGAAACCTCAGAAACACCGAGTTGATCAAATATCATTATGCTTCGATTTTATGAGTTTACTCATGCAGCATCTTGTAATGCAATAAATATATGTCGCGGTGCAGAAACACCCTGTTGTGATGCTATTTGCCAAGTAAATAAACCATTAATGTTACCCTGGATAGAATCTGTGTTCATTGTCAACCATGATAACATCGATTTACCACCTTGGCTCATAAAAGAAAGTAAATGTTCTTCTTCAGGTATTGTTGGAATCATTACTGGCATCCATAGGGAAAGTTTTGTAAGAATTACTTTACCAGCATCACCAATAGGTCGCCATATCGCATTACTGTCGTCAGCTTTTCGTACGAGTACAACTGTGTGTTTGGCTCCGAAAATGACTTTTCTAACATTTCTACAAAATCCAAAGATATGTGATAATGGAATTGCACATGAAAACGCTCTTCTATTTCCTTGTAACATTGATCGACGTGCTGTAAATCCTAAATTAAATTCTGGATTAGCACCATGAACCACCGGATTTACATCAGCATCAGCGGCGCCGGCGAAGTTTCTTGGTCGTCTTATATCATATTGTCTGTTGTCAGGGTGGTCAGAAGTATCCTTTACAAACATCATTGATGGACCAGCTGATCTTGAATAATCATCACTATATCGCGCAAGACCAAGTATCGTCGTGGCAACGTCAACATTTTCATGACAGATCTCAATCTCTCGTGAATCAATGACATATGCTGCGCTTTTAAATAAGGCCATGATGCCATTATCAACAAAACCAACCCTAACATCAGCGTTGTATTCAGTATTATCTGTTTTTATAATCTCACCTTCTACTTCGATAAACGCTTCAGCGGGTAAGAAGTATCTGCTTGTATCCTGAACTTGTATCTCAATTCGCCCACGCTCGTCAGGTGCACGTGCGTCATAAGAATAATATTGATAATCGCGCACAGATTCATCTTTTAAAACCGGCGCATCCATGTCAAACGCGGGATCAGATATACGCTTGAACATTATTTATTATTATCGTCTTCGTCTAACACGAAGATTACTTTGGGAAGTGAGACCACTTCCTGCTATCAGACTAGCGGTTATACTTTTTCTTTTCCTGACATTGGTACACCAGCCAACTCAGCTAGTTTTTGATTAGCAGCTTGATTTATTATTTTACTGACATTTGCGGGCATCACTTCAGTGCTGGGTAATTTTACTGGTTGAGGTTTTCGTCGTATTAATCGCGCTAGTCTATCCTTGATTGCTGAGAATGCTTTACTAGCAACATCACCAACAGCGCCGATAGCTTTTTCACGAACAACATCGATAGCTTTCATTCCTAATTGCTTTGCAAGTGGTATTGCTTTTGGGGCTACCCTTCCAAATAGACCCTGAACAACATCGCCTAGTCCATCTCCGTAGGTCGTTTTGTATAGTGGTAATCGTGAATTTATTACCCTGACCATGGTTGGTCTATGAGTGTGTACGATCATATTATTATTAATCGATTTTATCACTAATTGCATCTAATTACACACTCAGTCGCTGTAATAATCATCGGCGATTTCATTAATGAGGGACCGTTATACATTAATATCCATAACACCACCTGTAAATAATCGTTTACAAATATCAGCTGCTTCATTGATGATTTCTGGGGAATTATTGCCAGCTCGGTTTCCTCCAATGAGAATTTCTAGTCGATCAACATCAGCAAGGACGTTATTGGGACAAGTAATAAGACCACTTCCTAAACCACTTCCAGCTGCACCAAGATCTTGATCTTCTTCCTCTGTTGTTCTAACTGGTCGTCGTGGTGATTGCAATTGTTTTATCATTTCTTCTAAATGTTTATCATGTTCTAGTTTTTTTTTTGTTTTATTTGTTCCATTAGTTGTTGTTGTGGTGATCGTGGTGATTCAAATTGTTGTGGTGGTCGTTGTGGTGATCGTTGTGGTGGTAGTAATTGTGGAACTTGTGGAAATTGTTCTCCAAGTGTTTTTACTGGTTTCTGTATTTTAAATTGTTTAGCTCTTTCTTCTATATATTTATGTACAGCATCATCAAATTCATTATAATTAATAATATCTTCATTAGATCTAATTTCTGGAATACCAGTATAGATGCGATATACATCCCTAATCCAATTGGCAGAGCTTAATAATTTAACATATTCTGGTTTTACATATTTTTGTTTTTCATAAAATCCATACGCGGCAATATTAAATAATTGATTTGGGTCCTTGATAGCAGCGATACCTTCAGGTGTAAATTTATCTATTATCCTAGTTCTGGTTTTTGGTGGTTTAGGTTGTGGTGCTGGTTGAGCTGCTTGAATACGGCCAGCAATATCAACAGGTAAAGTTTCAAGAGCTCTTTGTGTTGCCTCAGTTGCTGTAACGATTTTCTTTGTTGGTTCGACAATCGGTTTAAATAATTGTCCTGCACCTTCTGCAAATTCCACTTGAGACTCCTGACGAGCTTGTAGTTGTTGTTTAACTAACTCACGGACGGGTAAATATTTTTTGATTGCCTGTAGTCGCTCTAGAGCTAATCTAGCTGAGTGTGGTTCTCCAATCATTATTGATAGTGTTTTATATTTGGTTAAATGTTGAGCAGCAGAGGGGGGGGGAACCAATACTGAGCGACCGAAGTGTAAAATTGATCATCCTAAAAAGCCGGAGAAAAAAAGTCAGAGATAGAATAACAGTATTGAGCTAAAAATAATGGTATCATGTCAAGTTAGAGTGCGGTCGTGTAACGAGGCTGAGCTAACCTAATGGATACAATGATCGGTTAGAGGGCGCGGTTTAAGGAGCTGACCTGAAATTCTCAGCCCCAGTAGGAACCTTCCATTTTACGAAAGGGGACGCCAGAAAAGTGGTCTGTTCCCCCGCCCCCTGCTGCTTGTGTGTATGTGTGTGTAGGTGACCCAAGTACATGTTTGTCATGAGTGAGCGCGTGAGTGACTGAGTGATCGATCAGTGCATGAGGCGTACGAAGGAGACGATAACGTCGAGCGTCAAGCACTTAATAAATCCCCTAGCCGCTCGTCGTATCATCTCTGGACTAACGACACCTTTTTCATTGTGTCTATCCCTATTATGACGAATGCAATTCGTGAGGATTATAGTATCTGGATGTTTAGGGTCTTCGTATCTGGTAAGCTGTCGTTTTAATATTATCGTGTTGCTATATATTAACATACCGGCGTGCGGGTTGTGCATAGTATTTGCTCTGTTCTGTTTTAGTATCGTATATTAAGTATTTCTTCTGTTTCATTGTTGGTTATTTTTCCTGTTTTTCTTTTGTCTTGTATCGGTGACGCTAAATAAACCCCACAACCCGAGGGTGTTGTGTTCGTTTCTTCTTTAAGACGCCCGGTTCTGCTATTAAGAATTGGAGAAAGCCAACCAGCATTAAGGACCTGCGTCAATTTTGGGGTTTCGCGGTTTTCTATCGCTGCTTTGTCGAGAATTGTTCGGAGATAGAACAACCGTTAAACGCTCTGTTGCAGGGTCATGGAGCGACCATGGCATCTCGAATGAATAAATGCAAAAAGAAACAAGTAGCTCCTTGGACTTAGGATGCTTTCCAAGAAACCTACTTCGCGACAGTTATAGACCAATTGACCTCTACACCAATCTTAGCATTTGCCGACAATGCTAAACCATTTATCGTGCATGCTTATGCCAGCAGCTCTGGTTTACGCGCAGTTCTAGATAAAAAGGAAGATGGTGTACAAAGGGTCATTGCTTACTCGAGTCGCGGACTGAGACCCAGTGAACGACGTTATCCAACCTACAAGGTTTAGGCGTTAAAATGGGCCGTGGCGAATAAATTCCATGAATATCTTGTAGGTTCCTCCACCGAGGCGGTCACGGACAGCAACCCATTGACATACGTCCTTTTGACGGCAAAGCTTGATGCTACAGGGCCTATATAGGATGCAGATCTTGCAAACTACTATTTCTTCATCAGATATAGAGCTGGCATAAATAACGTTGACGCCGACATCCTCTCGCATTTACCACAAAAGTTCCCCAACGTGGTGGAATCCATTTGCCATGCAGCCACCGTCTCTGTTCTCTCGACTGACAGTGTTTTAGATGGTTCGGCACCTCATTCGCCCGATGATGTGTTTTCTGAACGTTGTAACAACATTAAGTGGGACACGGAACAGTTGACTGATAGAACAATAATAAAAGTCATTGACCTAAAGAGTAGGGGTTTTCCGCCCAGAGAGGAGGATCTCCGGAGAGAAAATTCGTCCTTGCAGAAATATCTCCGTGAATGGAACCGCCGTGTAGCTGAAAACAGCGGTCTCTGCAGATCCACTTCTCTTGATGGTCAATCAATAAGACAGCTTATGATCACAGCGTCATACCGGACCCTAACCCTGAAAGGTATCCATAACGATATGGGTCATCATGGCAAGGAGAAAACATTTTGGTTAGCTAAGCAAAGGGTTTTCTTATCCTGGTCTGGAGAAAGATGTGAATCGCAAGGTGGAGTCTTGCGAACGGTGTATACGCAGATAGACTCCGGTTAGGACAATGGATGAATTAACGCCAATTCACACCACTCGCTCTATGGAACTCGTCTACATAGATTTTTTTACTGGAGCGGTCTAAGGGAGGGTTTGAGATTATCTACGTGATAACTGATCATTTCACCAGGTATGCTCATGCCGTTCTTTGCAGCAACCAAACGGCTCAGACTACCGTTAAAGCCCTTTACGAACACTTTTTTCGATATTACAGTTTCCCGGAAAGGCTTCACAGTGATCAGGGACGTAATTTCGAGGGTAGGGATATAACGGAGCTATGCAAAGTAGCGAACATAAAGAAATATCGCTCCTCCCCATCTGACCCCCAGGGAAATGGTGTATGCGAACGCTTTAATAGAACGCTCTAAAAATGCTAGGGACACTGGAGGAAGAGCAAAAGCAAGTTTGGAAGTTGTGCATTGCTTCAATTCTCCTGCATATAATGCTACAAAAGCATGATTCTACTGGATTCTCACCCCATTTTCTTACGTTTGGGTGGCATCCCCTGCTTTCGGCTGACGTCTGTCTGGGTACCGCACCATAGTATGGCGATGCTGCTGTAGAGCCTGACGTACGCGGAAAAACTGAAAGACCACCTCCAATTTGCTTACCCAGCCGCGGCAAGGGAGTCGAGTAATAGCCATGCTAAGAACAAGGTCCAGTACGATAAGAAGGTCCGAGAGTCAAAACTTGAAGTAGGAGACTGAGTCCTACTGCGCAATGGTGCACTAAGGGGAAACAAAAATTAGCCGACACGTGGGCCAAGGACGTATATCAGGTGATATCGATCCCCCATTTAGATTTGCCATTGTACAAGGTGAGGATGGTAGCAGGTCCCAAATCTGTACGCACATTGCATCGTAATATGCTTTTGCCCTTTGACTATCTTCCTTGCTATCCAGCCCTCATGAAATCGGTTCGGAGGAACGCGAGTGTACAAAAAGTAGCATGTTCGGAGTCGAACGCTGAATATTTTCGTTCTGACTCAGACAGCGACAGGTATGTTATAACACACAGACAACCCGTTGGGTCGGGAGGGAGGTTGCTTCTCCCTGTGAACACTCCACTCGGAACGCCTCTGAAAGTAGATCTCGATCTATTATAGATCCCCATATTAGCAAGCCTCTTGAAAGCATAACCTTTTAAAATAGTGGGTCTAGGCAATATGAATGTAAGTTAAATGAACCGTGAACTTCTTTATCTACCCTCTCAAGTGTCTCGCGTGAGAGCACTCAGCTCGGATACCCAAAAGTGTCTACCGAAAGGTCAATTCAGAAACCGACCGTATTAGAGGGGGACCCAGACCGTCAATCCATGAGATTAATCCAGAGCCCACCAGCACCACAGGTGTCGCGGGAAGACTCAGGTCAGCAACAGGTAGGGCGTTCTAACAGAGGCCGAAAACTACACGACCGGCTAGGCCAGTGGGGGAATTCACAGACGATTTACTACGTATGAGATAATGAGATCTATCCGTATCTTTCAGGCGTTCTTTGTTTTTATTTAGCAGGTAGGAGTGATTTTGAATATCCCATTTATTGTCAATCTAACACAAAAATATAAATATATGGAGACAGTCTGACATTATTATGTAAGTAATTGCAGTTTCAATTTCAATGGTTTTAAATATTTAGTTTTTGCCGAGCAATTTAAATTATTTTAAACTCTGTAGTTCCGCGTATTTTTTATTTGTCCTCCATGTTATGAACTAATATTACTGCGGAATGATGGATAAATGTCGGGGTAGTGGTTTTCCGGGGAGAATCGGGTGGGTTCGAATCCCAGTGGGGCTGACGTACTAGGTAAGTCACTTTAATACGACTACGGAAGAAAAAGAAAGGGAATACCTAGTAATAGAAAACCGCTCTTGTAAGATTTTCAATTTTTTTAACGAAAGACGATGAACTTTCGTACCTTTTTATGCTTTTAAAATCTTGATATATGTGAATAAATGTCATGTATTAATGTTTTTATTTATTTCTGACGACACGATGTGTAGTACATCTCAGCAACGTTAAGAATACAATCAGAATTTTAGCACTTTATTTGAATCCATTGAAAGCAAAGCTTTTGTTATTTCAGTTCAGAAGAAAATGCAGAGCTACTTCTAGTTGTTGCTGATGCAAGTCAAGAGAATCATGACAGCCTGCAGAAAGATGTCACTCTACAGGAAAATTATAATCTTGGTATATGTTATATATTTACGTTTGTTTTATTTCTTAAACACATGAAAAGTGAATGCAGAACACAACTTCTCTAATATACCCTCCATGACCTTTTTATCTGGCAAAATCCTCTGCATATGGAGGTCCTGTCTTGTGCATGTGACAAAATCACAAACAAATTGCACCAGTGACTAACAACTGGCCTAGCACTTGAAACCACTAGGTATGATTCCTTTTGGGTACAATTTGTCTTCCATTCTTCTCATAAAATATTGCGTCCTTCTTCTCCTATGACCCTACGGCATCAGAAATCGTCCAGTCCCGTATAGAAAATGGACACTCCACTTCCAGAACTCCAGACTGCCCACCTTCACATATTTGCCCATCTGGTGATGCACCCAAGAATGGAAATAATGGGTTCACAATGAACCCACAGTCATGTACATGATTATTTGTCTTCTTCATGTACATAGTGTTTGACACTTTTTCACTGGAAACACCAGAACATGTGGCAGCTGACTTAAATGGCTTTGGCTTGAAAATACTATTTAAGAATTTATCTGTCATACAAGCTTTTCTTAGCATAAATCTTCCAAAGTTGGATGCAGTCATTCTGTTTTTTCTCTCCTTGTACCACTGATCACAGACATTCTGGTCCCTTGTGATCCTTTCTATCGATATGGCTTCTTCCTCCGACAAATCTAGACTAGACCACTTGTGAGTGTTTTCCAACACAGAAGAAGGTATCTTAATATCTGTTTTTTTTTTTGTA
Source organism: Megalonaias nervosa (assembly GCA_016617855.1). Lineage (NCBI taxonomy): Eukaryota > Metazoa > Mollusca > Bivalvia > Unionida > Unionidae > Megalonaias > Megalonaias nervosa. The sequence continues at coordinate 19,699 of JAECUM010009058.1, forward strand.
AAGTCCAGATCCCCGCAGTCTGTATGCTTTTGTCCTGGAACTTCTACAGCTTTTATTAATGGGATCTGAAAGTGGACAGTTGAATAACTGGCGTAAATGACAAAGCAAATTAAAAATTTCAGTTGTGCAAATTTTCTTATACATTGAAGAATATCTGAATAGGTAAACGTTCTACTTTCAGGTGTATCAACATTGAATCTCCTTGCTTTTGCTGCATAGGACAGAGCATTGACAGAGAAACTTGCTCAGCAAGTATTTTTTAATGAAGAACTGAGGCGTGAAAGAACAAGTGAGGAGAGAGAACAAGAGAAAACATGTCTAAGGGAGCTAACGTTGAATAAATGTACAGCAGCAACAGTAAGGGATAGCCATGTGAAAGGTAACTTTAAATACTATACTGGATTTATTTATGAACAATTTATGAATATTTTCAAATTCCTTATGACAGATGAATTTGAAATACCTCTTAGCTTCCCAAGGACTATAACCAGCATTCAGAACATGCCTTTGGAATATCAACTGCTGCTGACACTAATTAAGTTACGCTTAAACTTTGACTTCAAACATTTAGCCAATTTGTTCCATTTATCACAACAGGACGTTAGTGCCGTTTTCCGAGCATGGATCAACTACATGTTTTTCAGGTTTGGTTCAGTTCCTATCTGGCCTGACAGAGAACTGTTGTTGCAACAAATGCCAGTGAAATTCAAGGAGGACTTTTCAACAACCTTTGTAATTTTAGATGGTACTGAACTCAAAATGGAAAGGCCTAGTGCCCTGAGAAGTCAGAGTCAGTGTTATTCTGACTATGAGTCAGTAACAACTCTAAAAGGCCTTGTTGGAATTGATCCAAGAGGATCTTTCATTTTTATATTTATGTTGTTTTCCGGCTCAATTTCAGACAAAGACATTTCTACACAGTGTGGTTTGCTACCATTATTGCAACAGTTGCTGGACTGTGGATAACTGTAAATAGGTGATGGGGTGATGGTAGATAAAGGTTTTTTAATTCAAGATGAAATTGAAGAACTTGGGCTAAAGCTCATAATACCCCCTTCAGGTGGAGGTCAGATGTGAGCAGCAGATGTAGCATTGACTAAGAAAACAGCCACACACCTTGTCTATGTGAAACGAGCAATCTCAAGGGGGAAAAAAATTAAATTATCGACAATAGATTGGACTTGTGTTTATTTGCATGTGTGAATCAGGTTTGGTTTTGTTGCTGTTTCTTGACTGGCTGTATGCCATTGCTCATTCAAGACTGACACATGGATATAAAGCAGAAAGAACAAGAACTTACATGATAACCCAGAGGACTGCCTATATTCTGTGGGCCCTGTTCTATCTGTATTGTATGATCAGGAGAAACCACAAGATATGATCAATGGACAATCCTTTAGACCTTGTAGAAATGATAAGTCTGTGTCCCGTAGTTGTATCTTCTTACAATTAAAGCAGAAAAATGTATATTCAGCATTGTAAATAATTGCTTAAATGCAATGCCACAATTATGTTTCTGACTGAAGGAAAGACTACTCCTTGTATAATTATAAAGAAATAAATATATTAAACAAATTCTCCAAACATTTTTTTTAATTTCTGTTGCTTATACGAATTTTATATGCACCAACAAACAACAAATGTAAAAAAAGAAATGTTTTATTACCTGTTGTATTCAAACAATGCAGTAATTGGCTTCCTCTTCCTGTTTATGTTTCCTGGTTTGGCGATGACCATAGTCGAGACTGGCTCGGTTTGTATCTTTGCACCTCTCAGTTTGTCTATTGCTGAGGCAAACTTGTGCATGATGGTTGTGCAGGTGTGTCTTTAAATCCTTCTAAAATCCAGTCTTTGAGGGTCATTAAAAGTGCGAGAACATGGGCACACTGACCAGAAACTCTGAAAACGTCACGATAAGAAAAAATGAATCTGCTAGTCTGATAAAACACTTCAACAATAGTAAGAACAAATTGTAATATATGTATCGGTGTAATTTAAACATTCATTTGCCAACTACTAAACAAATTTGCAACTCTACATATTACACTGGTCTGTACAGACTGTACTGTACATGTACACAACATACATGCACATAGCACTCGATCAGCTGATCGATAACAGACACATTATCACCACAATCAGAATACACAAGACACTCCTGTTTAAAAAGCAACCTTCATTTAAAACTATATAATCTAAAGGGTTCTTATACTTACCCCGTTTTACAGCTGCACAGAGCTTCAGTCACTCGTTTCTTTGAAGTATCGATTGTCATTATAGTTTTATGTGGTTCTTCGCTCTTGCGCTGACTCCTAAATATCATGCAATTTACTTGAATTTCTTCATTCCCGATATGAAAAAGCTTCACATCATCAACGTAGGAGCTTTTATTAATGCTCTCGCTTTCTGTCTCTGTCCCATTGCTGTTTCATATGGCAAATATTGCTCACCAATGTCGTCTGGTATCTCTTAGTGTTATCACGCCCGCCATTTTCAAAGAATGTTTGTCGGAGATTAAGAGGTTGTCAAGTCACGTGATCGGTAGGCGAAGCGATCTACCTTCTCGCGTAAGTTCAATTACTGTCCATTACAGCCCATGTCCATTACGCTCCATCAGTGTACGTTACTGTGTTTAGGGAGACCATTCCAAAACTCAGTTACGAACATAGCGGATTAATACTATAAACTGACTAGTGATGTCCGTAAAAGTTGAATGAGTACATGGCGTATATGCTGGTGAAAAATGTGTTTGATCTACGTTGAACACTACAGAAGCACAGAATGCTAGATACCGGAGAAAAAAACTGTTTCGGGAGTAACTGTGAAGTGTGTGATAAATTATATAATGAGAGTGGAAGTTTAAACCGGCGTGTGAAGAAGCATAATAAAGAAAAAACATATAAGTGTGGACTATTTGATAGAATGTTGAATCAGAACAGAGATTTGAAACTGAGGATACATACATGAGAAAACCATTTAAGTGTGAAGTGTGTGACGTTGAACAGAAATGAGATTTGAAACTGCACATGAAAAAACATACAGGTGAGAAACCCTTTCTGTGTGACGTATGTGATGAAAGGTTTAGTTAGTGGAAATTTGAAGGTGGTGCATACTGGAGAAAACCCATATAATTGTGAAGTGTGTTATACAAAATGTAGTGATAGTGAACATTTAAAAAGGCGCATGAGGACGCATACTGGGGAAAAACCATATAAGTGTGAAATAGAATGTTTAATCAGGATGGAGATTTGAAACTGAACGTGAACATGCATACTGGAGAAAAACAATAAAAGTGTGGAATGTGTGATCAAATGTTTAATCAGAGTGGACTTTCAAAAACTCACTTGAGTACTCATACTGGAGAAAAACCATTGAAGTGTGAAGTGTGTGATAAAATGTTTAATAAGAGTGGTAATTTAAAACAGCACATGTGTATTCATACTGGAGAAAAACCATTCAAGTGTGAAGTGTGTGATAAAATGTTTAATCGTAGTGGAGCTTTAAACATGCACATGATTCATTCTGGAGAAAAATCATTCAAGTGTGAAGTGCGTGATAAAATGTTTAAGCAGAGTGGAGGTTTGAAATCACACGTGAGGATTCATACTAGAGAAAAACCATTCAAGTGTGAAGTGTGTGATAAAATGTTTAATCATTGTGGAACTTTGAAATCGCACATGAGGATTCATACTAGAGAAAAACCATTCAAGTGTGAAGTGTGTGATAAAATGTTTAATCACAGTGGAGCTTTAAAACAGCACATGATGATTCATGCTGAAGAAAAACCATTTAAGTAAAATGGTTGTCAGCATATGTTTGGTAACTCGACGAGAAAATGAAAGATATGTTTTTTATACATGTTTTAACAAATTATTTTAAAATTAAAAAGTTCATTTCAAATTGATTTGGTCTGACTTTTATTCATCAATATCATTTACAACATAAATACATTGGAGTGTTTTCATTGTTGACTTCACATGACTCGATCAGACTTTTAAAGACTTCGTCAGGCTTTGTGTGGATTTGTTAGGCCTAGGAGTGTTTAGTGATGTGATGTGATGTGATTATGATTTTTAACGTAGCTTTAACAATTTTTCAGTCATATCGCTACGATGTCTGCAGTGTGACAGTTTATAGTGATGTCTAGCACTGGGGCATCATGCCGCAGACATGTAGCATGATGTCCCACCCAGTCACATTATCCTGACACCAGGCCGACCAGTCCTAACACTAACCTCTTAATGCTGAGCGCCAAGCGAGGCAGCTGTTAGTACCATTTTTTTGTAAGTCTTTGGTATGACTCGACCGGGGATCGAACCCACGACCTCCCGCATCCGAGGCGGACGCTCTAACCACTAGGCCACCGGAGCGGTCCGGAGTGTTTAGTAGAACTTTAGGTGATGCACATGGAGAATTCACTCCATGGAGAAATTGCCTTTTGTGAAATTGCCCCATGGTGAACTTGCCCCAACGTATCTGGTGAAGTCGCCCCAGGGTGGTTGGAGAAATTGCTCCAGGTTGAAATTCCAATTTGTATCAAGAAAGAATGATTGTCCTTTAATTTAGATAAATAATTTTAATAAAATGTATGACTGCGCTGGTGGCCTAATGGTTAGAACATCCAACTTGGATGCAGAACGTCGCTAGTTTGATCAGTGTCAAGTCATATCAAAGACTAATAAAAATAGTACTAACAGCTGCCTTGTTAAGCGCTCAGCATTAAGAGGTTAGTGTTAGGCCTGGTCGGCCTGGTGTCAGGATAATGTGGCTGGGTGGGAGATCATCCTACATGTCTGAGGGATGATGCCCCAGTGCTAGACATTACTATAAACCGCCAGACTTAAGATGTTGTAACGGTATTACTGAAAAATTGTTAAAGCTACATTTAAATTCCAAACCACTTACACAAACACACACACACAAAATGTAAAAAAAAAATGTTCCACATTTTTATTCTAAATGCATGTGTAATTATTATGCCAAACATAGTGCTCGACGAGGCACGTCTTTCGGTGAAAACCCCATTGGAATCGCCTTGTCCGTTCCTGTGTAATCACAAGGAAAGTGTCATTTCAACCTCCCTCCTTCCAAATTACCATGACAATTTCACAAAACTCCACATTTCCTCCAGATCCCAGAACCGACCTTGACCACCTAGTAAGAAAAGATGCGTTAGAATCAGTCCGATCTTTTCCTGAAAACCCGGTGGAAATCGCCTGGCGCGTTCGTCCGCAATCTCGAGGCAAGTAACGCTACCATCGTCCTAATTGGTCTCACAAGTCACAAAACTCCACTTTTCTCCGCAACCCTTCTATGGATTTTCTTCAGGCAGGTGCCAATACATTGGGCGAGGCACGTGTTTCGGTGAAACCGTCCCGAAATCTCCATGTCCGTTCCTCTGCAATCTCAAGGAAAGTGACATTTCACACACACCTGCTTCAAATTACCATGACAAAGTCACAAATCTCCACATAACTCCAACACTCCTGAACTTATCTTCACTCTCTAGGTGTCGAAACATGCGCAGGTGCTTGCTCGTTTTTTCGGTGAAAACCCCGTGGAAATCGCCTGCTCCGTTTGTCCGCAATGTCGAGGCAAGTAAAGCTACCATCGTCCACATTGGCCTCCCAAGCCACTAAACTCCATTTTTCTCCGCAACCCTTCCATGGATTATCTTCAGACAGGTGCCAAAACGTCGGCCACGGCCAGCACCGTCGGCCGGTACCAAGCTTGCACCTATCGCCCAAGGGGTTCTCCGTAATTCAAGATCATCCGTAACCCTAACGCTAACTCAAACCCTAACCCTAACCCCAAATTTCAAGGTCTTATATCTCGTACACCCTTGATCCAGTAACCTCAGCGACCCATCGGCAAGACGGCCGCGTTCAGCTCCGTCGCCTAGTATGAAGTTCGTCCCTGTCGCTGAAGGCGTTCGCCCGTTATTCAAGATCATCCGTAACCCTAACCCTAACCCTAACCGTAAACCCAAAATTCAAAGTCTTATATCTCGGACACCCTTGGTGTCAGTAGCCTCAGCTACCCATCGGCAGGTCGGCCTTGACAAGCTCCGTCGGCTGGTATCAAGTTCGTCTCTGTTGCCCATGGCGTTCGCCCGTTATTCAAGATCACACCTAACCCTAATCCTAACCCTAACCCTAATAAAAAAATTTAGCTCCAGCCGTCGGAGAGAAAACTTTTTTGAATCGACATTTCATGTTAACAATGGAGGGGGGCTGCAAAAGACGGTTTTCTTAATATTACGGACGAACGGACAGAACGAATGTGCTTATCTTTTTTTCGCAGACGCGTCTCATGAAACCCGATCTACTGTTATCTTGCACTTGCCGATCGCTCCAGCCGTTTGGACAGGGAAAAAAAAAAATTCTCCTCTTCTCGGCGCTCCCAGGCCTCTGTCGTTCCAATGGACGGTTTTCTAAAACTTACGGACGAACGGACAGGGAGAATTCCATGCGGCTTTCACTGCCAGCTGCGTCTCATCGAGGCCGACGTGTCGGTATGTCTCAGTTGAAGATAGCTCTTCCAGTACGGGAAAAAATGGCATTCAAGCTATCGTTTGCCACGCTCCCGACATTGCCCTGAAACTATCGGTTTTCTTCGTCTTACGGACGAACGGACAGGATGACTTCCATGTGGCAGATAGTCAACAGAACATTGATGAAACCGAAGAAAATAGATACGAAATAGATACGGTGGCTATTCTTACCAACGCCACAGTCCCATGGGCAGATGGACACTCGCCATGCATACTTGATTCTGCAGATGAGAGTAATCTCCTGCACAAGACAGCATCTCAACTTAGACAGGTTGCAGCAGGCAACCAAAACACCGAAGAGTGCGATGGACTCTATGAACAAGTGACCAAAATGTGGCAGCCGAGCCGAGACTCTGCAAGCACAACGCAAGGTCAGAGGAGGCAGCCACACAGACAAGGGCGTATGAACGACAGGAGAGGTAGACGCGCAAGAAAACGAGCTGAGGTCTACAGGCGAACGCAAAAGATGCTTGAGGGCAACAAGAAACGCCTAGTGGAAGAAATCCTCTCAGGTAAAAAGTCAGAGGACTGTGCCATCCCAATTGGCACAGTAGAGGAGACATACCGGGAGCGTTTTGGTGGAATCAGCCAAAACGTTGATCTGTCAAGCTACCCTCCCACCGTGCGAGGTGCAGATATTAAACTCCTACGCAAACCAATATGTGTAGAGGAAGTAAAAGAGGTAATAAGGGGACGAGACCTGAAATCGGCTCCGGGACCAGATTGAATCAGATTGGTAGACATCGTCTCACATGAACAGCACACGGAGATATTAACGAATATCTTCAACATCTGGTTCGTTTCGGGTCGAATCCCCAAGGCAGCCAAACCCTCACGTGGTATCCTCCTCCCGAAGACAACGGACGGGTTAGAAGACATCAGCAATTGGCGCCCTCTTACCATTTTGGGCGCAATCCTTCGACTTTACACAGCCATACTTGCTAATAGACTATCAGCGTGAATAGTCTTGAACCCAAGGCAAAGAGGATTCATACCTGCATCGGGATGTGCAGACAATATATACCTCTTAGAACAGACCATAAAGCAAGCCAAAAGCTAGGGAAAACGCCTGAGTGTAGCACTGTTACACCTCGCCAAAGCGTTCGACACGGTCTCCCACCAGCACTTGGTGGCAGGTTTACGAAGACATCTAGTGACCCTCACTAGATCGATCTGGTCGTGGACCTGTACACTGACTGCTCCACCTCCTTCAAAGTGAATGGTGCTCTAAGCTCAGAGATCACCATCACGCGTGGGGTGAAATAGGGTGACCCGCTGTCACCCCTCCTGTTCAACAATGCCCTGGATCCTATCTTCTGCCTCATAGAGGAACAGCAAAATGGCTTTTGCTATACAGGAGGTACCTGTATAGGCTCGATGGCATACGCTGACGATTCCTCCCTCCTAAGCGGAGGGCCGAAAGAGCTGCAATCCAACCTAGAACTGTTCGCAGCATTTGGTAGAGACACCGGTCTCTCGATAAATACAAAGAAATCGTGTGCGTTCACGATAACCCCACGAGACCGGAAAACGTACATTGTAGACAGTGGTAGGCAGTTTACAATCAATGGCGTCCCAATTCCTTGGGTCGCACCAGGGGAGAGCACACGATATCTGGGCAGTACGTTAGATCCATGGACAGGGTTGGTAAGAGTCAGTCCCGAGGAACTACTCCATGAGTGGTGTTCGAAAGTAAACAGGGCAGCTCTGAAACCAAGGCAGAAGATAAGGATCCTGTCGGAAAACTTTGTCCCAAAATTACTCTTTGGACTCTGCCTTGATAGCCCAATCAAGGCAACACTGAGGAAGTTGGACTACACGGTGAGAATGTAGGTGAAACAATGGATCCACCTCCCGGAGTCTACGTCGAACCACTTCTTGTATACGGCAACCTGCGACGGTGGCTTGAATATGCTCAAATTCGAGGAAATCATTCCAAGAATGGTGACTAAGAGCTGGCGCAAGATTCTTGGGCCTGAGGAGAAAATTAGGGACATAGCGTTTTCGGCGGGGTTGGAAGAAGTGATGACAAAAGTTGTCACGAACTACAACCTCAATGGACTAGGATGGCGAGTGAGAGGGCAAGAGAGATGGTCCTCCCAACCCACCCAAGGCAGGGGTGCGGAAAGTTACAAGGCAACATGTACAAAAAGGAACGTGCCAGCAGCCAATCGATGGCTCCGTAGGCCAGGCATTCTGTCAGAGCGAGAGTACACAGATGCCATAAAAATCAGAACGAGCACCTTTACAACAAAGTCACTGCGAATAGGGGCATTCGCGGAAGGGCAGCCAATGTACGATGTCGGCACCGCAAAGATCCCTGAGAGACCATCTGCCACGTACTGAGCGCCTGCCCGTGGACACTCCAGCTGCGTGTCCGGCGACATGACAAACTCGTGGAGTTGCTGGCATCGAAACTCCGAAGAAAAGGCTTTGTGTTATACGATGAACCACATTATCATGTCAATGGATCACTCTACAAGCCAGATCTAGTTGCCGTGAAGGGAGGTCTCTCGTGGATCATTGACCCCACCGTCATATGGGAAGGTGACGCTCTGGGTGCTAGATCTAAGCAGGCCATGCGGCAGAAATCCCGGAAATATGACTGTCTACGGGGAACGGTAGAGCGACAAACCGACACAACTTGTGAAGATGCCTTTGGCCTGGTCCTAGGCGTCCGAGGGACAATAGCCCCTGAAACCGCCGACGTCCTCAAAATGTTCGAAATGGATACCGAGTCTTTCAAGGTGGAGCTGTGGGATTGGACGCACCACCACTCCATAAAGACAATGAGGGCGTTTGCAGGACTGGGTCGTCTCGACCAAGTACCTGATCTAGCAGAGGAAGATCTGGGATTGGAAACAATCCAGGAGAACCTCGTGAATGATCCGGCTGACATGTCTGAAGGAACGGATACAGAAAACGGAGTCACATGACGGGGGGGGGGGCACGAAGCTCCACATGTAACTGAGCTGTGAAAGAGCAGAACACTAACGGATATACTGGGATCTCTAAATGTCGATGGGGACCTGATTATTCAGTAGAGTATCTCATATAACCTAGGGTGTAATCAGCTGTCACGGCAGAAGAACAAAATGTGCCCCTCCCCCCCCCCCGCCTCCCACAAGGAAAACCGCGGTACACGTAAGTAGCTCGGAATGTGTCAAAATACTACTGATTGTGACCGAAATCCCGATCCATACCAAGAAGTAGAGCGAGCAATGACGGTAGATACTACCGTCAGACGTTGGCTCTTTCTCTACCGACCACGACAATATTCCCGGACAAGCGAAAGGTAGCTGACTCGAGTGGTGATCACACCTCGCAAGAAGGTACTGTCGCTGGCCCAAAACTCAGTCACGATGGTGGATGGAATAGGTTAGAGAGCTCTACTACTCCTGATACCGGAAATAACTACCGCAAAAACCCTGACCAGAGGCCAATGGTCAGGTCTTCGCTCAGTGTCGAGACCCGACTTTGCCATGGCTTTGCCGAAACGACCATGGAGGATGAATTGGATATGCGGACAGGACAAATGCGATACCGGTCGTACAACCGGACAAGGAACACAAGTTCCCCCTTGAATTAGGTTTCTAGCTGTGCTGATTGGTGAACAAACTCTACAAGCCCTAGCTTGGCCATATATGAACCGATTTCGACGATCGACTACTGCCTGAGTTCGTCTCGACCAGGCGCATCGTCCAATCGGAAAACCATGCAAGTGTGAAGTTCCTTTCAACCCTCAAATGATAGCAGCCAAACGGGTTTTTTGGCCCCACCGACCGGTCGGGGTCAGCCAGGCACAAACCAGAGGCATCTGCGGACGGGGCTCGTCCAGGCCGACACGACGCAATAAACCGCGTCAAAATATTCCAAGCCGTTCCCAATATATGAGCTAAAACGTAAAAAGTTGGCCTTTGCCGTTTTCAAGACCCCCTTCCAGCACCGAGAGAGCATGGGAAAAAGCCATGGTCGCCAAGGGCTTTCCAGCCTTGGGTGTCCCTGGCTGCTAAAATGGCTCTAGTTCGGCCAAATGTGTACCGACTTCAACCATCGATCCCTGCATGTGTTCGACTCGACGAGACCCATGCCCCCATCGAGAAACCATGGAAGTGTGAAGTTCTGTTCTACTCTCAAATCATAGGAGCCAAACACGAACCAGAGGGATCAGCGGATGGGGCTCATCGAGACCGACACGCATCAGCACGCCGCGTCAAGATATTCCAAGCCGATCCAGGGATATTCAAGAAAAAGTAAAAAGTTGGAAACTGATGAGAGAAACTGGTGAAAAATTTGGACTTTGCCGTTTTCACGAACCCTGGCAGCATCGAGAGAGAGCAAGGGAAAAAGCCCTGGTCACCAAGGGCTTTCCAGCCTTGGGTGTCCCTGGCTGCTAAAATGGCTCTAGCTCGGCCAAATGTGCACCGATTTGGACCATCCCCTGCTTGTTATCGCCTCGATGAGGCGCATGTCCCCATCGAGAAGCCATGCAAGTGTGAAGTTCCTTTCTATTCTCAAATCATAGGGACCGAACGGGTTTTTTGGCTCTACCGATCGGTCGGGGTCAGCGACACACAAACCGGAGACATTAGCGGATGGGGTTCGTCCAGTCCTACACGGCGCAGCAAGCCGTGTCATGATATTCCAAGCAGTTCCAGAGATATTCAAGTTTTAGTGAAATGAGCAATTAAAGATCTTTTTTCAGTTATATAATTTGACGCATTTCACTTTCCTGACGAACTGGAAGGAGGTATGCAAGGCACTTTGGTATTTTTAGATAGAGGTCGTCTAGACCTATCTGCCAGCACAACCCCCCATGAAAAAGGTCCGAGTGGTTACCGAAATAGGAGAGATATATCCGACGTTGGCGTTAGTTTGTAGCTATCTACAGGGCAGACCTGCCACAGCAAACCGCATGAAAAAATACAGAGCCGTTACTGAGATATTGAAAAAGTAAAAACCAAAAGTGACCCATCGAGAATTCCTCGATGGACACCCCTGACTTTCCTTTGGTGCAAAGCCCTTGGTAGCAGAGTAAAGATTTCAAAACAGGACAATTTCTGACCAGCTTCCCACATATAGTTTCCGGCACTATACATAGTGATTTTCGAGTCCTATACATTGCACATAGAGACGGTATTATTACGGTTCAAATGCATGGCTGGTTCTTCCCCTGTAGCGACCGAGTCCGTGGTCGCTTCGGGACGATCGACCCCTCGTTGGGTAGGTCGTTCCAGCCAGCATGCAATGCTGATCTAGCCAGGAGAGCTAGGTAGAGCGTCGCCGCTGGCTGGACCGAGAATCCAGCGGGTATCGAGCTGCCTGGGGAGCAGCTAGTGAACAAACTGGGGGCTCGAATGTACGGCTGGTATGTCCTCTGTAGCGACCAAGCCCGTGGTTGCTTTGGGACGATCGCCCCCTCGTTGGGTAGGTCGTTCCAGCCAGCATGCAAGGCCGATTTAGCCAGGAGAGCTAGGGTAGAGGGACGCCGATGGCTGGACCGGGATTTCAGCGGGTAGCCGGGTGACTACCAAAAGTGTAACACTTCGTTTACCAATACGTGCAGGAAGTAGCTTTCGCCTGAAATCTATGGAATTCCTCAATGGACTCGAGCTGGGTCGAGGGAATGGTTGAATTTAAAGGGGGGGGGGATGTGGACATTGGTGACCAACTTCACACATATAGTTTCCGGTACTATTATATAGGGGAAAGTGCATTCCGTGTAGTGCTTTCTTTCCCCGGCCGGCTTGCACGTTGTTCCGAGTCGGCCAAAGCGGGCTGGAAAGCTTGTTGTAGGGGGAGGATGTAAACATTTCTAACCAACTACCCACATATAGTTTCGGCACTATTATATAGGAAAAAAAATGCATTTTTAAGGGCTCCGGTGAAAGTGGACAAAACATTTGGTGTAGCATTTGTATAGAATTGGCATAGCGGCCTTGCGAATCGAGCACCCTTTACTATTATAGGTCTCTATACTAACAGTATTGGGGCGGTATATATAGCTAGGCTGATCTAGGCGCTCGCTGGTATAGGGTACCCCTAGGCAGCTAGCTGAGGACGATCTGGGGCGGTATATGGCTAGGCGACCTAGGCGGCTAGGTCGTGGTTGTAGGGTGGCTTGCCCTACGTAGGCGTTTGCTGGTACAGGGTACCTTCCAGGCGTGCGTGGTAGCTGGCTTGCGATGAGTGGTACTCTAGGATGGCTTGGCTTGATCGGGAATATACTTTGTGTTAATTATTAGTACCGATAAAGTGACTTCATGCTGTCAGAGATTTCATCATACTTTATTTATAAAACATCATACTGCTGTGGTTATAGCAGAGATGTGTTATATATTTCACTGGCTGATTTCCATAAGTCTTCATTTCATGAAAAACAATGCACAAATTTGTGTTTTGAAACTTCAACAATAGTATGTAAATAGCAGTTTGTGTTATAAGAATTGAATTTGTGATCTGAAGATTTTAACTGCCGCATCTGTATTATTTTCTTCATTAAGTCAGTTTCAAACCGGAAGTAAACCTGCCATTGTGTCAGGGAAAAATAATGGCAGACATCTCTTTGTATGGGACTTACCAGATTGTCTGCTTTCATGAACGTTTGGGCAAATATATTAATGAAAATTATAAATTCATAGAAAGTAATTAGCGATGTTTATTAATGGTACCATACCTTTCACTATTTTGAATAGGTAAGTGTGACTACTGAACTAACTTCGCTTTTGAAGGCTAGGGAGTTCAAGGGTCCAGCTAGACTTGAATTTTAGGCAGAAGTCACGTCTTCTTTTGGACAGAACAGGGAGAATTGAGAGCCGAACAGGGAGAAGTAGAAGCAAGGCATGATACGCTGGTTGTTAAAGACTGTATATACAGTCTTGGGTTTGTAATACAGAAATTCACAGGCATCAAGACAGGAGCCGCAGACATGGATATAAAGTTAGACTGGAATCTATCCTTACATAAACAAATCGTTTCTTCATATAGACAAATGACCCTAACACGGCATTGTTATATCATGATCCACTTATGATGATGTCTTAAATTAGTACAATGTGCCTTAATAGTCATGATACCTGACTAGCTACAATCGACCACCTCTGAAATAGTAAACAGGAATGACTACAATCTACCAGAAAAAAGAGTTTTGCTGAAACGTCAAAGAAACCTGACTACCTTTCAAGCATTGATCGATATATATATAGATACTAAGCAAATAAAAAAATGCTTTTGCCGCAGCAATAACAAACGGGCATTTGTTTGGTCCTTCAAAGAGTACGGGCATTTGTTTGGTCCTTCAAAGAGTGCCTTTAGCGGACCCTTCAATAACACATGAACTATCACCAAAGCAAGCCGAAAACCTTTGATCTCAGAAAGTTGGCAACAAGCGTAAATAAAAGCATTGTTTCATTTTCCAAATTGAACATATTTATTGTCGCGTGAAAATTTCCTGTTTGCACCAAAATGATTCTTGCTTATGGTCGCTACAAATGGCGGTTTACGACCTCAATCAAAACTCCAATATCTTCAAACAATAGATATCTGGCCGTCGAGTTAAATGAAGGTTGGACATCTGGCAAGAACATTAAACCTTTTTAATTTGTAAACGTTTTTATTTCCCTATGCGTTGCGCCATACCCATGATAGCCTCGGCATCATGGTAGTTGTCTCTGGCTGACCCAGATCTAGGCCAATTAAGCATATAGACAACTATGCAGCTACGCGCTACTAGGATAATAAATATCAAAGTGAATAATGTCCAAAATACGTTTGTTGACAATGGGATATCGACCAAACGAGGACAACTGTTTTTATATATACGTGTTAGCTGTGTTTTCTAACGGGACTTGACTGATACAAGAATTTTCTATCAGTTGACCGAATACTCGAATTATAGATTTTTCGAATGCATTTGCATTATTTAACACGATGTGGAGTGTACTACACAATTGTAAGTTGTCAATATACAAGTGTATTTTAGACTAAGTCGTCTTCATGTTATATAAAAATTCTTTTTTTCCTCTGTGTAAATCCTAATCACTGACGACAGATCATTTCATAAAAATTTCACTTGTATGCGAAATTTCAATTTATTTTCAGCTACTCACCCCACCCTCTCCCACCCCCCCACGTACTTATCTACACGCCCGCTTAACGTCGACAATAGGATGTTGAGATAAACGGATAGTACCGTATTATGAAATGACAACATTTTGAAAAAAATGGCGACAAAATATTGAGGTTGGAGATTTTTTCGGCGACAACTTTTTTAAAGCCAGCGCCATCCCTGCCTTTTTTACTGACATGGCTGCCTTTACACAATCAAGAAGAAGACAATAACCAATCCATACTTCAATGACATGGCTATCTTTACACTATCAAGAAAACAATTACCAATCCCTATTTGACAGACATAGCTACCTAAACCCCATCAAGAAGACAATCACCAATCCCTATTTCACTGACATGGCTACCTTTATGCCATCAAGAAGACAATCACCAATCCCTATGCTATCTTGACACCATCAAGAAGACAATCACCAATCCCTATTTCACAGACATGGCTACCTTTACATCATCAAGAAGACAATAACCAGTACACATTTCGCTGCGATGGCAACCTTTAAACCATCAAGAAGACGATCACCAATCCCTATTTTGCTGACATGGTTACTTTTACATCTTCAAGAAGACAAGAATCATTTCCCATTTCGCTGTCATGGCTATCTGTAAACCATCAAGAAGATAATAACCAATCCGTATTTCACTGATACGGCTACCTTTAAACCATTAAGAAAATAATCACCAATCCCTATTTCATTGACATGGCTATTTTAACACCATCAAGAAGCCAACCATGAGTCTATATTTCAATGACATTTTGTTTGAATGAAAGAAATTTTCATAGCTGTGTCAAACATTTTCAAGAAGAACTAAATATCACTACAAGTATTTGCAAGAGATAACATACGGCAGATGTGTACAGTGATGTGAATTATTTTAGTTTAGCTACATCAGAAGCCTATCTTGAACATCGCTGAGTACCCATATACCTTATTCAATATCAGCAAGTAACCATATAGCATAAATAATATCGGTATACCAATGTACCATAATTAATATTGCCGTGTACTTATGTATCATAATTAATATTGCTGAATACCATATTAATATTGCTCATTACCAATTTATCAAAATTGATATTCCTTAGTACACATGTACCATACTTAATATTGCTGAGTACCCATACACTATAATTATTATCTCCTAAGTACCCATGACGGCAATAAACAGATATTATAAACTTCTGAGGGAGTGACAAGTGTAAGGAGAAATTGTATTCATTTGCAACATGCACAATGCAGGGAAAATTGGCATACCTCTATCTTACTTTCATGTACTGTGGCGCACATTTCTTTGGATAATACTTGTGGAAATTGTAAATGATCTAAGCACATAGCTAACGAAAATGACTGCTACCATGTGCTCATAAAATCAGTCAGAATCAGTCTAAAGTTCACTCTCTTCATCATTTATTAATATAGGGAAAACAAATTTGCAGACTAGACAATACCAGCTTCTGAAAATTCCATTAATCAATTGCTAAAATATATAAAATATTAAAAAGTTATCTGTTTCCTTTTACAACTACCTCTGAAGTCCAGGAAGTCAAAATGACCAAGGATAGCAATAAGTTTATTTGCTAGGTGTACATCTGAAGTAAGGCCAAGCTGTATACTCTATAACCCACAAGACACCATCAATTATATAGCAAAATAAAGTGCATTAGAAGTTCTTTTAACAATGCCTAATATATACAATGTCTGTTTTAAATAGCCAGTATATCAGTGAGGAAAACTGGAAAAATTATTTTTCTTTGAAAGCCAAACCTTATGCAGCATGCATCAGTGATTACTCGTATCCATAATTAATACTGTTATGTTCCCATATATCATAATATCGCTGATTACCGTATACCATAATTAATATCATTAAGTACCCACATATAATTAATATCAATTAGTACTCACAAACATAATTAATATTAACGAGTACCTTTATGCCATAATTAAGATGGATGAGTATCCATATACCATAAATGTGCGTCGTATACACACATGATAATTAATATTGATAAGTACCCACATACAATAATTGCTATCAAAGAGTACCCATAGAATATAATTAATATCAAGGAGTACCCATATAGCATAATTAATATCAATGAGTGCCCATATAATATAATTAATATCTCTAAGTACTAAATGCCATAATTAATATTGCTGAGGAACAATACACTATAATTAATATCGCTTAGTACCGAGGTACCTTGATATCACTGAATATGCATATTCTGTGCCATAATTAATATTGATGAGTACCCTTAGACCATAAGTAATATTGATGAGTACTGATATAACATAATTAAGGGTTCTATTATAAATGCAAATATCTGACCTACTAATAATTATTATTAGTTCACGATATAAACAATTAATGCCTTAACTGGAAATAATAAACTTTTTCCAGTCTTCAAAGAATTGCAATATGCATGAAAAAATCTGGTTATGAAGATTGAACATCCATGATATAATATGACTTACCATCGTGACATAAATTACCATTGTTATATCTATTACTTACCATCGTGATATAAATTACCATCCGGATATACCAATACAACATATATTACAATCGCAAGGTATTATCGCTTACTACAGTGATATAAATTGCCTTCGTCAAATACTTTCGTGATATGTTATCACTTACCACCATGACATAAATTATCATCGTTATATTCTATCTCTTACCACTGTGCCATATATTGACATGATTATATACTATCACTTACCACCATGACATAAATTATCATCGTGATGTTCTACCTCTTATCACTGTGCCATATATTGACATGATTATATACTATCACTTACGACCATGACATAAATTTTTATCATGATATTCCACCTCTTACCACTGTGCAATATATTGGCATGATTATAAACTATCACTTACCACCATGGCATACATTATCATCGTGATATTTTGCATCTTACCACTGTGCCATATATTGACATGATTATATACCATCACTTACCACTGTGCCATAAATTGACATGATTATATATTATCACTTACCACCATGCCATCCATTACCATTATGAAATTCTAGCACTTAGACCTTCATGTATATGTTTATTTTTGTCACTCATAAATAAATAGTGATGAAAGTTATCTCATTGCAATATTGAAACATTGAATGATAGCTGACTGCAATAAACATTCATGATACAAAAGGGGAACATTGATCCATGGCTGAGAATGAGGTCAGTCATCGTTTTTCGTAGCAATAATTACAACATGATCATCGACATCATTTGGTCCAGTCTCCAACGTAAGATAGAGGATTACCAGGAAAGTAGATACTCTTTTTCATTTCAAACGACAAAATATCAGCCGATGAGTGGAGGTAAATATGTCATATTTCCTCAGAAGAACTTACGCTCCATGGCATGTGTAAACGTTAAAAACAACGATGACTTATGCTTCGTGTTGCCTGTGCTTTCTGAGTTACATCCTGCTCATGATCATGTGGATCGTGTCTCAACCTATATGCCATATTTAAATAGCATCAAAACAGCAAATATGCGGTTTATATGTTAAAATGTGCCTAAATTTGGCAGCACAAAACAATCTGTCGATCAACGTTTGTGGCCTCGACGAAAAATATTCTATCCGCTGCTGATCTGAAACTCAAGCAATCAAACTAGCATCAATTTACTTTACTATCAATCGCATTTGATATGGATCAATGATTTTATTCGCCTATGCCGCTCGCAGTAGACCAAGCACGAAAACAGGGCGCATTTCTGCAACAAGTATTCGCAATATTTTTCACGGCAGGAAAACCTGGACTAACCTGACTTCTGGTTGTTGCCAGTTCACACATTCCATTCAGATCCCCAAGGGGGATAAAAGTAGTTTGCAGTTTGAAAACACCAACAGAAAATTGCTCAGGTTTTTCATATTGCGTGATTCGGAAACCGGTACTGAAAAAAAACAGATGGAACCAACCCTGATCCAAGCGAATCTTTTACAAAAGTGAAACAAAGGCTTGCCGTACGCAATCGGATACAAAACCTGGTGGCAAATGCATAGTTCCTATGGCATTGCAAATCATAATAATACCTTCACCGCTATATAATCTGCTTTTACAGGGAAATTATTGCAAACTTAAAGTTCATTTCCAACTTACTGAACCATTTTAAAGAATTGTCCAGTGTAAGAAATGTTCAGTATAACACATGAAAACTTCAACCTGTGAATGAAGATTTCGTACCATAGTTACGACTAAATCGAGGTCATAAACATGTTATGAGAAATTTTCATCAAACAAATCATATTCTCAGTTTCAGTGGGGTTTTTTTTCACTAACATGTTTGCAAACTGTTTTAAAACAAAGTAATTGTAATAAGAAGCCTATTTATGGTCGTTGATGGACAACCTTACCCGTGTATTTCACATATTGGATTGCGGAGTTGTTGCAGCAATACAGAATATTCCTTGTTAAGTAGACTAGATGTGCTATAAGACGATGTAATACCTTAATGAGTGTAAATTGCAAGTAAATCTTACGTTCTTGTTATCTTTACCAGATGTGGTAAACGTAATGTATATGAAGCCAATAAAAATTTCACTTAATATAGCAATAAATCAAGAAAAAAGTATTGATATTACATATTCGATAACTACACACGAAGTCTGGATCATGTCTGAAACTGAAACATAATAATTCATTATCTATATCAGTAGAAATAGCCAAAGCCAAAAGATATGTGTGGGATATATAGAGAATTGTATCATAATTATGAAAAAAGAGGGAAATATATTCAACTAATAATATTCAAGAAATATTTAAATATTATAATTGCTGTAGATGCACGAAAGAATCTGAAACAGAAATTATATATATATATATATATATATATATATATATATATATATATATATATATATATATATATATATATATATATATATATATATATATATATATATATATATATATATATGTATTCACACAAAGGGTTGATAATGGTAAATAGCGAAGAAAGATCGGATTCTCAATGTTTTAATTGTCACAATGGTTAGTTTTACAAAAGAAATTTTAATTATCGAATGTAAATTAAAGTGGTATGAAAGTGGAAAAATAGTTATATATAATTAAATACTATGAATCAGTAGAAATCACCATCTATTATATGGGAAGCGGACAAACCAAATTGCTAAAATTACCGATACAAATCTGAGAAAATTCTTCTAAACTTGATAATTGATAAGGCGTGCACATGTGTTGACACAGTAGAATATATATTACAAAGTTGGTTGCCAAATATAACAATGGTAATGATATATATTTTTCATAAGAACTTCTAATTAGGAAAAAAAACCCTAAGTAGTCTTATCTGTTTAAGTGTGTATAGGTGTGTGTGTGTGTGTGTGTGTGTGTGTGTGTGTGTGTGTGTGTGTGTGTGTGTGTGTGTGTGTGTGTTGGTCCGTTAACGTAGCTTTATAAACACAGTCTTCCCTCTGCGCAACCGTAACAAAACAACTTGGATGCACCCACGGTCTACGCATTGGCATCTTATCGACTACATCTTAGTCCGTAAGAATGACAGGCAGGATGTCCGTGTGACCAAACCCATGTTTGGTGCTGGCTGCTGGACAGACCACAGGCTACTGATATACAAAAGGAATCTTAGCATTCAACCTCCAAGACGTCCGCAGGGATTTAAAGTCCCAAAGCGCCTCAACATCTCCAGGTTGAAAGTCTTCGACACTGAGCAAGCCCTGTCTGAAGCTCTGACAAGCCAGCTGATAACCACAGACTCTGATACTAAGAACGTAGAGCAATGTTTGGGGGCCTTCAAACAGCTGGTGTACTCTACTGCATCTGAAACCATTGGTGTCACTGTGCGAAAGCACCAAGACTGGTTTGACGAGAACTATGAAGAAATAAAGTCTCTCCTACAGGAGAAGGGTCGTCTGCATCGTGCGTACAGCATCGACCCCAAGTTTGCTGCAAAGAAAGATGCCTTCGGCAGCGTTTGCCAAGCTGTGCAGAAGAAACTGCGCGTGATTCAGGACACATGGCTGAGCCGAAAGGCTGATGATATTCAGCCCTTTGCCGACAGACACGACATGAAGAATTTATATGGTGTTATTCGTGATGTTTGTGGCCCAGTAACATCAAGCACAGATACACTCTTGAGCTCCGATGGCATCACGCTAATAACCGAGAAGAAGAAGATACTGGTTCGCTTGGCGGAACACTTTGACGATGTCCTCAACATACCCTCTTTCATCAACGATGAAGCGATCAACCGTCTAACCCAGGTGGAGATGAACGAGAGTTTGGATGACCCTCCAACAGTGCTGGAAACTAATAAGGCCATTGAGCTCCTGTCTAGTGGGAAAGCTCCATGAGTAGATGCAATCCCAGCTGAGATCTAAAAGTCTGGTGGGCATAAATTAGTGGAAAGACTAACAGAGATGCTTTGTGGGATGTGGAAGCATACCCCAGGAATTCAAAGATGCATTCATCATCCACATTTACAAATGCAACGGAAATCGACAATCCTGCGACAACCATAGAGGAATCTACTCTGCATAGCAGGAAAGGTCCTCGCCAGGCTGCTGATGAACAGACTCACAGAGTACCTAGATCATGGCCTACTGCCAGAATGTCAGTGTGGCTTCCCAAAGGAGAGAGGCACAATCGACATCATCTTTGCTGGCAGGCAGATGCAAGAAAAGTGTCAGGAACAAAATGTCCAGCTATATACCACCTTCGTGGACCTGGCTAAGGAATTTGACGATGTCAGCCAGGAAGGCCTTTGGAAGATCATGGCCAGATTTGGATGTCCAGAAGTCTTCATTGAAATGGTAAAGCAATTTCACGATGGCATACTTGCTAGAGTCCAGGACCAGGGTAACTATTCCGAACCGTTTTCCGTTAGTGATGGGGTGAAACAAGGATGCGTCTTAGCCCACGCTGTGTTCAGCCTTATGTTCTCCGCCATGCTGATGGATGCTCTCAAGAACAGTGATGTGGGAGTCGGTCTCCGATACCGTATGGCTGGGAAGTTGTTCAACCTGAGGAGGCTTCAAGTCAAAACCAAAGTCCAAGTTGAGAACATTCGCGACTTTCTGCTTGCAGATGACTGTGCCCTTAACTCCAGCACGGAGGCAGGCATGCAACAGATCATGGACCTCTCTTCCACAGCGTGTACCAACTTCGGACGTACAATCCCCACCAGCAAGGTTCTGCATCAGCCGTTTCCTGGAAACCACTACCTGGAACCATCCATCACTGTCAATGACCAAAAGCTCAAAAATGTTGACAGGTTCACATATCTCGGCAGCACCCTCTCACAAGCAGTCCACATAGACGATGAGGTAAACACCAGGATTGCCAAAACCAGCGTAGCATTTGGCAGGCTCCGCTCAAATTTCTGGGATAGGAGAGTCATCAAGCTTGCCACCAAACTCAAAGACTACGCAGAAGTTGTTCTCCCCACTCTCCTCTACGCTTGCGAGGCGTGTACCAGTATAGCCATGTTAATAAACTGAACCACTTCCACCTGAGTTCCCTGAGAAAACTGCTGAAGATCAGATGGCAGGACAAGTTACGGAACGCAGAGGTGCTCACTCAGGCCGACATTACAAGCATTCACACCATGCTGTGCAAGGCACAACTCCGATGGGCTGGCCATATTTTCCGCATGCCGAAAAGACCCCTATGCAAGAAGGTGTTCTTTGGAGAGCTACAGCAAGGCAAGTGATCTCACGGTGGGCAAGAGAAGAAGTACAAGGACACCGTCAAGGCCTCGCTGAAGAACTTTGGCATTGATCCTGACAGCTGGGAAAGTGTAGCTGCTGATCGGTCTTCTAGGCGCATTCAAGTCAATGCCTGTGTGGCAGCCTTTGAGCAGAAAAGACTGGTGGACGCAACTGAAAAACGTGCTCTGCGCAAATCCAGGAAGAGCAGTTCCGCAACTCGCAGTCAGCAACCTGAACATTGATGTCCCCATTGCAATAGACTCTTCCGGGCCTGGATTGGACTGATTATCCATATCCGGACCCACCCTCAGCGAATCGATGACATTGAATGGTACTCATCGACACCGATGGACGAACATCATCATTCCAGGCCATGTTACGATGATTATTAACTTGATTATTCTAAGTCATGTTACAGTGAATACAAAGCTGATTACTCCAGGGTTTGTTATAATGAATGAAAGTTATTTATTCTTCTTAGCTTACGCTGCAACTGGGATTTTCTGACTTCGGATCCTCTTGGACACATTCACATTCATCTTCTGGTATAGTCTTCAATCCATACCATATCTGCTCAGCCTGTTAGTACAAACAAATACAAGTAATGATTGCCAAGTCTAATGTTATTAATGTATTGTATTCTTAGCAGCCTTATTTATTTTTTTTTTTTAACCTAATAAATCTTACTTTACTCAAACAGATAAACTGCTTCGGTGACCTAAGTGGCTAGAGCATCCGTCTTGGATGTAGGAGGTCGTGGGTTCGAACCTGAGCCGAGGCATCCCAAAGACTTATAAAAATGGTATTAACAGCTGCCTTGCTTGTCATTCAGTATTTAAAGGTTATCGTTAGGACTGGTCAGCCTGGTGTTTGGATAGTGTGACTGGGTGGGACATGATGTTACATATCTGTAGCATGATGCACCAGTGCTAGACATTGCTACAGACTGAAGTTTTTGATGTTTAATCGCTTAGCGGCATCAAGTATATCAAAGTGGACATAGGAAAAATCAGTTAAGTGTTCCATTAAGTATTAAACCTTTTCCGTACCACAAATTAGGAGTTCCTGGCAGTCTAAGACCCTTTCCCTTGTTGTTGACGGTTTTTATTCCGTGTCCTGTTGCTCTCTTTAGTACCATCCGTGAGGCAGTTCCAACAGCACCAAGTGCAGCTGCTTTTGCAACAGCTGGGGCTGCAGCGGCTATCAACACTGGTATAGCCGCAAGAAGCTGAAACATACCACCCGTCTTAGCATTATCTTTAATGACGCCCGCAGAAACATTAAGTCGTTCGCTAGTCGTTGATCGTTAGGCTTCATTAAAGTGCCTGAGTTGACGTTATGACAACGATAGTTTATGTGGACCACCTTTGATTTTTTTTTTTTTTTTTTTTAAGTGATATTTTTATTCCTCAGTTCTCTATTATTACTGTGATTGTAGCTTTTTATTGTGAACACGAGTCAGAGTAACACTGTCATGATGATTTGATATAATAATATCATGAGCGATTTAATTACACGTTACATGTTTTCTACTGGGGCGTCAATGACTCTCAATCGTCCACCAACACCTTCGAGCAACATTGTTTTATCTGCTCTATAATTGGCAATAGCTCCTCTTACCACACGAGCTCGAAAGTGTCTGAAGTATTCCAAGTGTTCCAGTGAAAAGCAATATATCGGATACAGAGTTGTAAAATCTACCTGTGATATATGCAGAGCAGAATCAATATTTTGATAACGTCCCATGAATGTTATCAAACGATGATATGCACGCGCTACGTGATTATTTTCAAAATTCAATAATATATCCTCAGCTGGTTCTTGATGTCCATTTATTCTCAGTGAAACCTCAGTAATACCAAGTTTGTCAAATATCATTATACTGTGCGTTTGTGAATTTAATCGTGCAGAATCTTGGAAAGCAACAAATATATGTAGTGATGGAGAGACACCTTGCTGTGATGCTATCTGCCATGTGAATAAACCATTAATTCTACTTTGAACACTATCTGTGGTCATCGTCAACTATGTTGATTTACCACCGGATTCCATGAAAGAAAGCAAACGCATTTCTTCAGGGAGTGATGGTATCATTGCTGGCACCCGCAATGAAAGTTGTATAGTATTACTTTACCAGCATCACCAGCAGGTCGCCAGATTGCATCATCTTCGGTAGCTTTTCTTACAAGCACAACTATATGCTTGGCTCCGAAAATGACCTTCTGACATTTCTGCAAAATCCAAAGATATGTGACAGTGGAATAGCACAGGAAAATCTTCTACTTCATCTTTCAGCATTGATCGACGTACTGCGAATCATAAGTTTAATTCTGGATTAGCACCATGAACCATCGGAACCACATCTGCGTTGTCAGCAGCAGCTGTAACATTTTTTTGGTCTTCTTATGTCATACGGTATGTTGTTAGGTTTTTTAGAAGTATCCTCCACAAACAACATTGACGGACCAGCTGATCTTGAATAATGGTGGCTGTATCTTGCAGGGCCAAGTATCGTTATGGCAACGTCGACGTTCTTCTGAATTGATTCAATATTTCATTCGTCGATAATATACGTAGCACTGTCGAACAACGCCATAATGCCATTATTAAATAAAACAACACTAATATCAGCTCCATATTCAGTATTATTAGTTTTAAAAATTTCTGCTTCTACTTCAATAAATGCTTCAGCGGGTAAGAAATATTTGCTTGTATCCTGAACTTGCAGCTCAATTCGCACACGCTGATTTGGCTGTCGTGCGTCATAAGAATAATATTGATAATCACGTATCGATTCATCCTTGAGGACTGGCGCATCCATGTAAAATGCGGGATCAGATACACGTTTGAACATTATTTATATTTGCTATGGTCTATCACGTGGACCACATCCAGCTATCAGACAAGCAGTTATATTTTTATTTTATTTTTTTTTTCCTTTTTCTGACATGGTTACACCAGCCAACTCTGCTAGTTTTTGATTTGCAGCTTGATTTATTATTTTACTAACATTTGCAAGCATAACTTCAGTGCTGGATAATTGTACTGGCTAAGGTTTTCGTCATATTAGTCGTGCTAGTTTATCCTTGATTGCTGAGAATGCTTTGCTAGCACTCATCACCAACAGCACCAATACCCTTATCATGAATAACGTCAATAGCTTTCACTCCCAGTTGCTTTGCAATTGGTATTGCTTATGCGGCTATCCTTCTAAATAGACCCTGAACAACACCGCTGAGTCACCATAAATCGCTGTATAGGTTGGTAATAGCAAATTTATCACCCTGACCATCACAGGCCCACTCTGAGCATTATGTATGATCGTCTTATTTTAGTCATTGTATATAACTGCATACCTTCAATAAATCACTGCGGTAATAATCATTAACGATTTCAGTGATGAGGGACCGATAAACATTAATGTCCATGATACTGCCTTTAAATAGTCTCTGACAAATAGCAGCTGCTTCATTAAAGATTTCTGTAGAATTATTACAGGCTCGTTTTCCGCCAATCAAAATTTCTAGTCCATCTACGTCGGCAAGGATAGTAGTATAGTGGGTTACCGTAGCGTCAATGGGAATTAGCATTACAGACCCCCCCTGGGCCAGTATAGCGTCAAGAAAGTAGGTCAACACCCTGGGCCAGTATAGCGTCAAGAAAGTAGGTCAACACCCTGGGCCTGTATAGCGTCAATGGAAAAATGAGGTAGAGGGACTAGAACACCCTGGGCCTGTATAGCGTCAATGGAAAATGGAGTAGAGGGACTAGAACACCCTGGGCCTGTATAGCGTCAATGGAAATTTGGTAGAGCGGTGACTAGGAGACTGGGGGTTTGTAGAGCGATAAGCAACAGGTGGCATGACGTCACACTGGTAACAATGTAGCAAAAAGAGAAGTACTGTGACGTCAGGCTACCTGAGAGAGGGCTATAGACAAACACGAATCAAGAGTGTTCGTGTTTCTTTTTTTAGTAGAGGAAGGGTTTTATATATATATATATTCGTTTAGGGGGAGACCAAATGAAAATTAAGATCTTTTCGAGGTATTGGAAGTGGCCCTGAAAAGGGCCTTTGTCTTCTTCTTCTATTGTCTCCACTTCTTCCACCATGTTCTCACTTTGGCAAAAATTCCTTTCTTCTTTTTCTTTTCTTCTTCGGGCATCCAGTCAGGATGTCCGAGAGCTCTGAATTTGTCTTGCACTTTCATCCAATTGTTGTTCAATTTCTCAAACTCTTCTTTCTTTTTTTGGTTTTCTTTGTCCTTTCTTTCTTTCTTCCACGTTTCCTTGATCTTCTTTACTTCTTCTTCCAGTACTTTTCTCATTAGGTCTTCGCCTTTCTTGATATTATCTAAGCCTTTTTTGACAAAAGGCCACTCCATTAAATGGAAGATGTCTTCCAAAAAACATTTCACTTGGATCACAGTATCCAGAACCTGCTTTAAGGTTCCCACTCTGAAGTATTTAGGATTGATGATTCCTCTCAACTTATCCGCTTCTTCTATTGTTATCATTTGCAAATGATAACTTGCTGCTTTCAAACTGTTCACCAAGTCTAGGCTACCTGGGAACTTCCATTCTTTGTCAAGTCTGTCCAGCACGTAGGCTCCATCCATGATCCACCACCAACCATCTGTTAACTTGTTAAATAATTCTATGCTGCCAGTCATTTTTTATTCTGTGTAGAATGGCGCGAATGACGAACGCTATGCTTTTATATACTTCAAGCACGGACGTGAAGGAAAACATACCTTGCACTCACTTCACATATGATATACTATCCTTACCAACGAACGAACAAGCATAAAACACACCATATACTATCCTCACCAACGAACGAGCAAGCATAAAACACACCATATACTATCCACACCAACGAACGAGCAAGCATAAAACACACACTATACTATCCTCACCAACGAACGAGCAAGCATAAAACACACACTATACCATCCTCACCAACGAACGAGCAAGCATAAAACACACAAACATACCATCCACACAATCGGGATGAGAAAAAAACATATTATATACTATCCTCACCAACGAACGAGCAAGCATAAAACACACCATATACTATTCTCACCAACGAACGAGCAAGCATAAAACACACCATATACTATCCTCACCAACGAACGAGCAAGCATAAAACACACCCTATACTATCCTCACCAACGAACGAGTAAGCATAAAACACACACTATACTATCCTCACCAACGAACGAGCAAGCATAAAACACACACTATACTATCCTCACCAACGAACGAGCAAGCATAAAACACACAAACATACCATCCACACAATCGGGATGAGAGAAAAACATATTATATACTATCCTCACCAACGAACGAGCAAGCATAAAACACACACTATACTATCCTCACCAACGAACGAGCAAGCATAAAACACACACTATACTATCCTCACCAACAAACGAGCAAGCATAAAACACACAATATACTATCACACCAACGAAGGAAGAGAAGAAAAACACACCCCCATATACTATTCACACCAACGAACGCGCATGCAAACACACACACACACACACACACACACACACACACACACACACACACACACACACACACACACACACACATCAGTAAAGAGTGAGTGTTTATAGTCACACTACACCACATTCACACGAATTGGCAAATTGAATAGGTTCTCTTTTCTAGAGATCTGGTTAGCCCTGAGAAGGGCTGTTTTTTTAAACTTCAGATGCACCTGGCTAATGGTGACATCTCCCAGGGCGGGCACCACACACGCATCGCCGGCTCCAATCCTGCTCCCAATTGATGCGTGTGGTTGTGAGCGCAGAGGGAGGTTGATTTGCTTCACTATCCCACTCCTCAGTTTGAGGGATAGTGAATACTTGTTCCCTTCTTCTTCTTCTATTTATCACCCTGGGATGCTGACGTCGAGGCTCCCACTCTTGCCTCTGCCCTTCCAATTCCTCCTCCCAATTTTCAATTTGAGGGACAGCAGCTCTCGGTCGTTGTGGTACTGGTAGTGGCTGCGGTGTTGGTAGTGGTTGTGTAGGCGTCCTCACCTCAGGTTTGACCTCACACTGAGGTCTCAGCATGAGGTGAGGTAGTATCCCTCGCTTCTTTTCCTTCTCCTCTTCTTTCTTCTTCTTCTCCTCCTCTTCAAGCCTGGCTTCTTCGGCTATAGCCTCCATAGCCAGCTCATCCAGGAGACGTCTGGCATATTCCAGGTGCATCTGGAGTTCTAGTAGTTTTGTGAGTCTACTCATGTTGTTGCAGCTGCTACGTCAACGTGGGTAACCAGACTGACGATCGCACCAATTTATATACTTGAAGCACGGACGTGAAGGTAAACATTCCCTAGCACTCAAATTTACCATCACATGTAACACGCGGACTTAAAAGAAACACTCACGTTGACTTTTTTACTTTTTACTTACAAACACAGGCAGACACGATTGGACAAGACAGAGAAACGAAGTGCTTATAGGCACACTTCTATTTTTTTGTAAACATACAAACACACAAATATTTTGTTTTACTGACAAAAGAAACGAAGTGCTTATAGACACACTTCTATTTTCTAATGACAAATTTTGGCAAATTGAATGAGTATGTCTTTTCGAGAGTATTGGGTAGCCCTGAAAAGGGCTGTTTTT
The DNA here is from genome assembly GCA_016617855.1 of Megalonaias nervosa. Classification (NCBI taxonomy): domain Eukaryota; kingdom Metazoa; phylum Mollusca; class Bivalvia; order Unionida; family Unionidae; genus Megalonaias; species Megalonaias nervosa. The sequence goes on from JAECUM010009058.1 coordinate 48,746, forward strand.
TTGTGTTCACGGAAGTAATGGCAATCTTTTTTTACTGTCTAAGATTGAGTCCCCGTCTGGCAGTAGGCTTTCCTATTGGATACGGTCTGCTTCTGCGAAAAGAGAAAGAGAATTCTTTGGTGTCTACTCGACAGTCCACAAAACCTCTGTCTGGTTCTTGCTGCTGCTGCTGCTGCTGCTGCTGCTGTTGTTGTTGTTCTTCTCTCTGCTTCTTCTGAAGTCTGTATTTCTCAGTCCATTCTTCTTGTTCTTTTTTAATTTCCTCTCTAAACATCTCTTCTATTAGACCTTGGACTGTGGAGAGCATCCTAACATTCTCTATTTCTTCAGGCTTCGGTATCAGGTTTAGCCTGACACGATGTAAATTGACGTAAGCTTCGTTCAGCTGGGCTAGTCTGGAAGGCATCTTCATAAGTTGACGAGTCAACAGTGAATGGTCAGACTGGAGACCCACCCGCTTTATATGGTTCAAACGCGGACGCGATAGAAAACATCCCTACTTGGTTTTAGTGTCGGAATGCTATGATAGCGAATGTCATGATGAGGGATAGAAAGAAGTCAAAGAGCATATATTCACAGTGTTTTTTAAAACAAACGACAGACACATTTTTTTTCAAAACACAACATTTTTTATTCAAGTAACAAGTAACAAGTCATAACTCACAAGTAACAAGTAACATCAAACAAATTATTTTTGACAAGGTTGACAACGTTGTGAAATCATGTGAGATTTCCATTGATGGAAGTCATGAGGCCATTGATGTACACTACGTTTCCTAGCTAAAGACAAAAGATAACTATAATGGTCACAAAACCATCGATCTATTTTCTCATCGTTTCTAGAAGAGTGACGATCAAAATAAGTCACTAAATGTTCTAAAGGATATCCAAGACTGCGTTGATGAAGAAAATATACACAATATTGTCCACACACCATGGAATCTGTGCCTTGTAATTTCACATTATTGTATCGTGTCGTCTGGGCATTTCTTCTCATAAAGTCAATGATATCGTCTTCCAAAGGGGGTAATCCATACGAATCAAAATATTCCACACAATTCTCTTGAGGGAAGTAGACGGCAACCCAGTGAGTGCCTGGAAGATGACTTTCGTCCGTGTTGATGACATAAGCTTGATGGTCTTTAGGTTTGCGATGAGGTAGTTCATCTTTAGCGCACACGACAGGATTCCAAGAAGCAGTATACGAACTATTGTTCAAAAGGTAATAAAGTTCCCAGGTATCCATGTTCTGTTGTGTTGTTTTTGTTTTTTTCACAGGTAATGATAAGTCATCAATTCAATTCTGACTTTTTGTTTGAAACGATCTGTCAAGTAGCCGTTTCTTCGCCTTGTCTCCGCACTCTGGGCTAAGAGAGCTTCGATGCGATAGATCTCTAGAGTAGTCAATGGAGGGCAGGAAAGATCACGCAAGCCTTTATACCACTCATGCAACACTTCTTCTTCTGAGATGAGACTCCAAGCTTCGTCCAGATACTCGTCCAATTTTTCTTCTTGATTCATCATCATACATTTATCGTGTTGAATTTGACTGGGATGATCGTTTTGACATCCGTAACAATATTTCTTGGACAATTCCGTAATGGTATCCGCTAGGTGTTTAGCAAAACAGGACACTAAATGTTGTTCTTGTTCTGACCATCTGGACTTGACTACCTCGTCCTCTTTGCCTTGGTCTTGGGGTTCTGTTTTCACGCTATCCTCCCATTCCATGTCCAAAGATTCTCCACTGTTTAAAGAGGGATAGGAGTCTTCCATTGTGTCTAATAGTCTAGAATGACTTCTCTCAAACTGTTGATTTCTATGGTATTATCGAATTCAGCATACAGGATGACGTTGACCGTCTCAGTGAGAGCTTCTGCAAACTGAAGTTCCACACGCAGTTGACCGGATTTTATAGGGTGGAAATGTCCCTCGTCGCTGCCTTGGTCTGGAGTGAAATCAAAGGCCCACAAAGTGTAACCTCCGACATAATCTTCGTACGAAATACCGTGACTGGTGTTGGTTCCTAGTTGTCCCGTAGCTTCGTACAGGGACAAGTACGATCTCAAGTAATTTTTCTGGGCAAAGTTAGGTTCGAAGGGTCTGGTACACAAGGTCTTGCCATCGCGACTGACTTCAATTTTGGACACTCTGTAGTGCTTAAACTGGAAAGGATTTTGATCGTGGGCTCCGTTGAAGGCTGCATTACTGACGATACCAACGATTAAACGTTTGGGTAACTGTCCTTGGAACAGATGATCTTCGATCTTGGATCGGAGTCCAGCAGCAATGGTGAATGTTTTCACTTCGACACGTCGTATCGGATATTTGGCGGTCGATCTGCTCAATGTTTGACTGATGTCGTTTCCCGCTTTAGGTAACACTCTACACGTCGCACGTAAAGTCTGGCTTCTTGGATGATGGTTTTGTACTCGTTGGCTTGAGCCATCAAATGGAAAGCGACACTGCTGCGATTGAGTCTCAGGCGAATATCCACTCCGTTCAGCAAATACTTCTCTTGCAACCACATGTCCAAATGCAAACGATCCATCAGTTCTAAACTACGACCTTGCAGGATTTTCCTTCGACGATCGTTAAAACCCACATTGTGAGGATCGTCATCGGCTGTCAGGGCTCTGTCGTTAAACATGTTCTCACCTGCGGTGTCAGGTTTCCATACCACGCAAGCATCCAGATGAGTGTTCTTGACCTCTTTTCCGTACGTCAAGAGATTTTCTAGGTACGCTCGGTAAGGGTAAGTATCCGTGCTACTGCTGATCAGTTTGTTATTCAAGTACAAATCCACTTCGCTGAACAAGGAATGCATGAAATTGTTGACGGGAGCTACTGCGGCATCGTCTCCCGGATTGGTGTTGTCGGTTTTGATCACTTTCAGCTTTAGATACAAGTAACTATTATTCAGATCGATGTAATCTTCGGGTTGTCCTTTGATTTCAAACTCGATGGGAGCGGAATCCACCAAAGAGGAGACGGGATGAAATTCCACCCATTGGGATTCTTGCATCGTCATCATGGTGGGTGGCATGGTAAACAGATCCAGTTCCGACTTGGAACAAGCACAAGACTCTCGGTGCATCATTTTCCTTTTTTTAATAATCAAAAACGTCTAACTCTCGGACGGTTTTTCTTTTCTTTGTCTTTCTAGCTCTAGGGGCGTGAAGTCCTCTGAAAGGGTGTTTTCGTCGTCTTTTTCTGCCTTGTCCTTGCTGTGGCCTCAGGAAGCAGGAATGCCTAACTCAGCAT